>CAJVCO010000301.1:0-28398 GCA_910595825.1 Philhelius pedissequus
ACTTTGTTGTTATTTCATGAAGTTCCATGTTAATTTCGTTGTTCTTTGACCGATTTCGAATGAATTAAGATATTATGAGCTGACAGAAAGAAAAAAAGATTATCAAAGCACGGAACAGCGAAAAATGTCTACTTTGTTGTTATTTGATGAAGTTTCATGTTAATTTCGTTGTTCTTTGACCGATTTCGAATGAATTAGATATTATGAGCTGACAGAAAGGAAAAAAGGTTATCAAAGCACGGAACAGCGAAAAATGTCTACTTTGTTGTTATTTGATGAAGTTCATGTTAATTTCGTTGTTCTTTGACCGATTTCGAATGAATTAAGATATTATGAGCTAACAGAAAGGAAAAAAGGTTATCAAAGCACGGAACAGCGAAAAATGTCTACTTTGTTGTTATTTCATGAAGTTCCATGTTAATTTCGTTGTTCTTTGACCGATTTCGAATGAATTAAGATATTATGAGCTGACAGAAAGAAAAAAAGATTATCAAAGCACGGAACAGCGAAAAATGTCTACTTTGTTGTTATTTGATGAAGTTTCATGTTAATTTCGTTGTTCTTTGACCGATTTCGAATGAATTAAGATATTATGAGCTGACAGAAAGGAAAAAAGGTTATCAAAGCACGGAACAGCGAAAAATGTCTACTTTGTTGTTATTTGATGAAGTTTCATGTTAATTTCGTTGTTCTTTCAACGAATTCGAATGAATTAAGATATTATGAGCTGACAGAAAGGAAAAAAGGTTATCAAAGCACGGAACAGCGAAAAATGTCTACTTTGTTGTTATTTGATGAAGTTTCATGTTAATTTCGTTGTTCTTTGACCGATTTCGAATGAATTAAGATATTATGAGCTGACAGAAAGGAAAAAAAGGTTATCAAAGCACGGAACAGCGAAAAATGTCTACTTTGTTGTTATTTCATGAAGTTCCATGTTAATTTCGTTGTTCTTTGACCGATTTCGAATGAATTAAGATATTATGAGCTGACAGAAAGGAAAAAAGGTTATCAAAGCACGGAACAGCGAAAAATGTCTACTTTGTTGTTATTTGATGAAATTCCACGTTAATTTCGTTGTTCTTTGACCGATTTCGAATGAATTAAGATATTATGAGCTAACAGAAAGGAAAAAAGGTTATCAAAGCACGGAACAGCGAAAATGTCTACTTTGTTGTTATTTGATGAAATTCCACGTTAATTTCGTTGTTCTTTCAACGAATTCGAATGAATTAAGATATTATGAGCTGACAGAAAGGAAAAAAGGTTATCAAAGCACGGAACAGCGAAAAATGTCTACTTTGTTGTTATTTGATGAAGTTTCATGTTAATTTCGTTGTTCTTTGACCGATTTCGAATGAATTAAGATATTATGAGCTAACAGAAAGGAAAAAAGGTTATCAAAGCACGGAACAGCGAAAAATGTCTACTTTGTTGTTATTTGATGAAGTTTCATGTTAATTTCGTTGTTCTTTGACCGATTTCGAATGAATTAAGATATTATGAGCTGACAGAAAGGAAAAAAGGTTATCAAAGCACGGAACAGCGAAAAATGTCTACTTTGTTGTTATTTGATGAAGTTTCATGTTAATTTCGTTGTTCTTTGACCGATTTCGAATGAATTAAGATATTATGAGCTAACAGAAAGGAAAAAAGGTTATCAAAGCACGGAACAGCGAAAAATGTCTACTTTGTTGTTATTTCATGAAGTTCCATGTTAATTTCGTTGTTCTTTGACCGATTTCGAATGAATTAAGATATTATGAGCTGACAGAAAGGAAAAAAGGTTATCAAAGCACGGAACAGCGAAAAATGTCTACTTTGTTGTTATTTGATGAAGTTTCATGTTAATTTCGTTGTTCTTTGACCGATTTCGAATGAATTAAGATATTATGAGCTGACAGAAAGGAAAAAAGGTTATCAAAGCACGGAACAGCGAAAAATGTCTACTTTGTTGTTATTTGATGAAATTCCACGTTAATTTCGTTGTTCTTTCAACGAATTCGAATGAATTAAGATATTATGAGCTGACAGAAAGGAAAAAAGGTTATCAAAGCACGGAACAGCGAAAAATGTCTACTTTGTTGTTATTTGATGAAGTTTCATGTTAATTTCGTTGTTCTTTGACCGATTTCGAATGAATTAAGATATTATGAGCTAACAGAAAGGAAAAAAGGTTATCAAAGCACGGAACAGCGAAAAATGTCTACTTTGTTGTTATTTGATGAAGTTTCATGTTAATTTCGTTGTTCTTTGACCGATTTCGAATGAATTAAGATATTATGAGCTGACAGAAAGGAAAAAAGGTTATCAAAGCACGGAACAGCGAAAAATGTCTACTTTGTTGTTATTTGATGAAGTTTCATGTTAATTTCGTTGTTCTTTGACCGATTTCGAATGAATTAAGATATTATGAGCTAACAGAAAGGAAAAAAGGTTATCAAAGCACGGAACAGCGAAAAATGTCTACTTTGTTGTTATTTGATGAAATTCCACGTTAATTTCGTTGTTCTTTCAACGAATTCGAATGAATTAAGATATTATGAGCTGACAGAAAGGAAAAAAGGTTATCAAAGCACGGAACAGCGAAAAATGTCTACTTTGTTGTTATTTGATGAAGTTTCATGTTAATTTCGTTGTTCTTTCAACGAATTCGAATGAATTAAGATATTATGAGCTGACAGAAAGGAAAAAAGGTTATCAAAGCACGGAACAGCGAAAAATGTCTACTTTGTTGTTATTTGATGAAGTTTCATGTTATTTCGTTGTTCTTTGACCGATTTCGAATGAATTAAGATATTATGAGCTGACAGAAAGGAAAAAAGGTTATCAAAGCACGGAACAGCGAAAAATGTCTACTTTGTTGTTATTTGATGAAATTCCACGTTAATTTCGTTGTTCTTTCAACGAATTCGAATGAATTAAGATATTATGAGCTGACAGAAAGGAAAAAAGGTTATCAAAGCACGGAACAGCGAAAAGTGTCTACTTTGTTGTTATTTGATGAAGTTTCATGTTAATTTCGTTGTTCTTTGACCGATTTCGAATGAATTAAGATATTATGAGCTAACAGAAAGGAAAAAAGGTTATCAAAGCACGGAACAGCGAAAAATGTCTACTTTGTTGTTATTTCATGAAGTTCCATGTTAATTTCGTTGTTCTTTGACCGATTTCGAATGAATTAAGATATTATGTGCTGACAGAAAGGAAAAAAGGTTATCAAAGCACGGAACAGCGAAAAATGTCTACTTTGTTGTTATTTCATGAAGTTCCATGTTAATTTCGTTGTTCTTTGACCGATTTCGAATGAATTAAGATATTATGAGCTGACAGAAAGAAAAAAAGATTATCAAAGCACGGAACAGCGAAAAATGTCTACTTTGTTGTTATTTGATGAAGTTTCATGTTAATTTTCGCTGTTCTTTGACCGATTTCGAATGAATTAAGATATTATGAGCTGACAGAAAGAAAAAAAGATTATCAAAGCACGGAACAGCGAAAATGTCTACTTTGTTGTTATTTGATGAAGTTTCATGTTAATTTCGTTGTTCTTTGACCGATTTCGAATGAATTAAGATATTATGAGCTGACAGAAAGGAAAAAAGGTTATCAAAGCACGGAACAGCGAAAAATGTCTACTTTGTTGTTATTTGATGAAATTCCACGTTAATTTCGTTGTTCTTTCAACGAATTCGAATGATTAAGATATTATGAGCTGACAGAAAGGAAAAAAGGTTATCAAAGCACGGAACAGCGAAAAATGTCTACTTTGTTGTTATTTGATGAGTTTCATGTTAATTTCGTTGTTCTTTGACCGATTTCGAATGAATTAAGATATTATGAGCTGACAGAAAGGAAAAAAGGTTATCAAAGCACGGAACAGCGAAAAATGTCTACTTTGTTGTTATTTGATGAAATTCCACGTTAATTTCGTTGTTCTTTCAACGAATTCGAATGAATTAAGATATTATGAGCTGACAGAAAGGAAAAAAGGTTATCAAAGCACGGAACAGCGAAAAATGTCTACTTTGTTGTTATTGATGAAGTTTCATGTTAATTTCGTTGTTCTTTGACCGATTTCGAATGAATTAAGATATTATGAGCTAACAGAAAGGAAAAAGGGTTATCAAAGCACGGAACAGCGAAAAATGTCTACTTTGTTGTTATTTGATGAAATTCCACGTTAATTTCGTTGTTCTTTCAACGAATTCGAATGAATTCAGATATTATGAGCTGACAGAAAGGAAAAAAGGTTATCAAAGCACGGAACAGCGAAAAATGTCTACTTTGTTGTTATTTGATGAAGTTTCATGTTAATTTCGTTGTTCTTTGACCGATTTCGAATGAATTAAGATATTATGAGCTGACAGAAAGGAAAAAAGGTTATCAAAGCACGGAACAGCGAAAAATGTCTACTTTGTTGTTATTTGATGAAATTCCACGTTAATTTCGTTGTTCTTTCAACGAATTCGAATGAATTAAGATATTATGAGCTGACAGAAAGGAAAAAAGGTTATCAAAGCACGGAACAGCGAAAAATGTCTACTTTGTTGTTATTTGATGAAGTTTCATGTTAATTTCGTTGTTCTTTGGCCGATTTCGAATGAATTAAGATATTATGAGCTGACAGAAAGGAAAAAAGGTTATCAAAGCACGGAACAGCGAAAAATGTCTACTTTGTTGTTATTTGATGAAGTTTCATGTTAATTTCGTTGTTCTTTGACCGATTTCGAATGAATTAAGATATTATGAGCTAACAGAAAGGAAAAAAGGTTATCAAAGCACGGAACAGCGAAAAATGTCTACTTTGTTGTTATTTGATGAAGTTTCATGTTAACTTCGTTGTTCTTTGACCGATTTCGAATGAATTAAGATATTATGAGCTGACAGAAAGGAGAAAAGGTTATCAAAGCACGGAACAGCGAAAAATGTCTACTTTGTTGTTATTTCATGAAGTTCCATGTTAATTTCGTTGTTCTTTGACCGATTTCGAATGAATTAAGATATTATGAGCTGACAGAAAGGAAAAAAGGTTATCAAAGCACGGAACAGCGAAAAATGTCTACTTTGTTGTTATTTGATGAAATTCCACGTTAATTTCGTTGTTCTTTGACCGATTTCGAATGAATTAAGATATTATGAGCTAACAGAAAGGAAAAAAGGTTATCAAAGCACGGAACAGCGAAAAATGTCTACTTTGTTGTTATTTCATGAAGTTCCATGTTAATTTCGTTGTTCTTTGACCGATTTCGAATGAATTAAGATATTATGAGCTGACAGAAAGAAAAAAAGATTATCAAAGCACGGAACAGCGAAAAATGTCTACTTTGTTGTTATTTGATGAAGTTTCATGTTAATTTCGTTGTTCTTTGACCGATTTCGAATGAATTAAGATATTATGAGCTGACAGAAAGGAAAAAAGGTTATCAAAGCACGGAACAGCGAAAAATGTCTACTTTGTTGTTATTTGATGAAGTTTCATGTTAATTTCGTTGTTCTTTGACCGATTTCGAATGAATTAAGATATTATGAGCTGACAGAAAGGAAAAAAGGTTATCAAAGCACGGAACAGCGAAAAATGTCTACTTTGTTGTTATTTGATGAAATTCCACGTTAATTTCGTTGTTCTTTCAACGAATTCGAATGAATTAAGATATTATGAGCTGACAGAAAGGAAAAAATGTTATCAAAGCACGGAACAGCGAAAAATGTCTACTTTGTTGTTATTTGATGAAGTTTCATGTTAATTTCGTTGTTCTTTGGCCGATTTCGAATGAATTAAGATATTATGAGCTGACAGAAAGAAAAAAAGGTTATCAAAGCACGGAACAGCGAAAAATGTCTACTTTGTTGTTATTTGATGAAGTTTCATGTTAATTTCGTTGTTCTTTCAACGAATTCGAATGAATTAAGATATTATGAGCTGACAGAAAGGAAAAAAGGTTATCAAAGCACGGAACAGCGAAAAATGTCTACTTTGTTGTTATTTGATGAAGTTTCATGTTAATTTCGTTGTTCTTTGACCGATTTCGAATGAATTAAGATATTATGAGCTAACAGAAAGGAAAAAAGGTTATCAAAGCACGGAACAGCGAAAAATGTCTACTTTGTTGTTATTTGATGAAATTCCACGTTAATTTCGTTGTTCTTTCAACGAATTCGAATGAATTAAGATATTATGAGCTGACAGAAAGGAAAAAAGGTTATCAAAGCACGGAACAGCGAAAAATGTCTACTTTGTTGTTATTTGATGAAGTTTCATGTTAATTTCGTTGTTCTTTGACCGATTTCGAATGAATTAAGATATTATGAGCTGACAGAAAGGAAAAAAGGTTATCAAAGCACGGAACAGCGAAAAATGTCTACTTTGTTGTTATTATATGAAATTCATCGTTAATTTCGTTGTTCTTTCAACGAATTCGAATGAATTAAGATATTATGAGCTGACAGAAAGGAAAAAAGGTTATCAAAGCACGGAACAGCGAAAAATGTCTACTTTGTTGTTATTTGATGAAGTTTCATGTTAATTTCGTTGTTCTTTGACCGATTTCGAATGAATTAAGATATTATGAGCTAACAGAAAGGAAAAAAGGTTATCAAAGCACGGAACAGCGAAAAATGTCTACTTTGTTGTTATTTGATGAAGTTTCATGTTAATTTCGTTGTTCTTTGACCGATTTCGAATGAATTAAGATATTATGAGCTGACAGAAAGAAAAAAAGGTTATCAAAGCACGGAACAGCGAAAAATGTCTACTTTGTTGTTATTTGATGAAATTCCACGTTAATTTCGTTGTTCTTTCAACGAATTCGAATGAATTAAGATATTTTGAAGCTGACACAGAAAGAAAAACGGTTATCGAAACACGGAACAGCGAAAAATGTCTACTTTGTTGTTATTTGATGAAGTTTCATGTTAATTTCGTTGTTCTTTGACCGATTTCGAATGAATTAAGATATTATGAGCTGACAGAAAGGAAAAAAGGTTATCAAAGCACGGAACAGCGAAAAATGTCTACTTTGTTGTTATTTGATGAAGTTTCATGTTAATTTCGTTGTTCTTTGACCGATTTCGAATGAATTAAGATATTATGAGCTGACAGAAAGGAAAAAAGGTTATCAAAGCACGGAACAGCGAAAAATGTCTACTTTGTTGTTATTTGATGAAATTCCACGTTAATTTCGTTGTTCTTTCAACGAATTCGAATGAATTAAGATATTATGAGCTGACAGAAAGGAAAAAATGTTATCAAAGCACGGAACAGCGAAAAATGTCTACTTTGTTGTTATTTGATGAAGTTTCATGTTAATTTCGTTGTTCTTTGGCCGATTTCGAATGAATTAAGATATTATGAGCTGACAGAAAGAAAAAAAGGTTATCAAAGCACGGAACAGCGAAAAATGTCTACTTTGTTGTTATTTGATGAAGTTTCATGTTAATTTCGTTGTTCTTTCAACGAATTCGAATGAATTAAGATATTATGAGCTGACAGAAAGGAAAAAAGGTTATCAAAGCACGGAACAGCGAAAAATGTCTACTTTGTTGTTATTTGATGAAGTTTCATGTTAATTTCGTTGTTCTTTGACCGATTTCGAATGAATTAAGATATTATGAGCTAACAGAAAGGAAAAAAGGTTATCAAAGCACGGAACAGCGAAAAATGTCTACTTTGTTGTTATTTGATGAAATTCCACGTTAATTTCGTTGTTCTTTCAACGAATTCGAATGAATTAAGATATTATGAGCTGACAGAAAGGAAAAAAGGTTATCAAAGCACGGAACAGCGAAAAATGTCTACTTTGTTGTTATTTGATGAAGTTTCATGTTAATTTCGTTGTTCTTTGACCGATTTCGAATGAATTAAGATATTATGAGCTGACAGAAAGGAAAAAAGGTTATCAAAGCACGGAACAGCGAAAAATGTCTACTTTGTTGTTATTATATGAAATTCAACGTTAATTTCGTTGTTCTTTCAACGAATTCGAATGAATTAAGATATTATGAGCTGACAGAAAGGAAAAAAGGTTATCAAAGCACGGAACAGCGAAAAATGTCTACTTTGTTGTTATTTGATGAAGTTTCATGTTAATTTCGTTGTTCTTTGACCGATTTCGAATGAATTAAGATATTATGAGCTAACAGAAAGGAAAAAAGGTTATCAAAGCACGGAACAGCGAAAAATGTCTACTTTGTTGTTATTTGATGAAGTTTCATGTTAATTTCGTTGTTCTTTGACCGATTTCGAATGAATTAAGATATTATGAGCTGACAGAAAGAAAAAAAGGTTATCAAAGCACGGAACAGCGAAAAATGTCTACTTTGTTGTTATTTGATGAAATTCCACGTTAATTTCGTTGTTCTTTCAACGAATTCGAATGAATTAAGATATTTTGAAGCTGACACAGAAAGAAAAACGGTTATCGAAACACGGAACAGCGAAAAATGTCTACTTTGTTGTTATTTCATGAAGTTCCATGTAAATTTCGTTGTTCTTTGACCGATTTCGAATGAATTAAGATATTATGAGCTAACAGAAAGGAAAAAAGGTTATCAAAGCACGGAACAGCGAAAAATGTCTACTTTGTTGTTATTTCATGAAGTTTCATGTTAATTTCGTTGTTCTTTGACCGATTTCGAATGAATTAAGATATTATGAGCTGACAGAAAGAAAAAAAGATTATCAAAGCACGGAACAGCGAAAAATGTCTACTTTGTTGTTATTTGATGAAGTTTCATGTTAATTTCGTTGTTCTTTGACCGATTTCGAATGAATTAAGATATTATGAGCTGACAGAAAGGAAAAAAGGTTATCAAAGCACGGAACAGCGAAAAATGTCTACTTTGTTGTTATTTGATGAAGTTTCATGTTAATTTCGTTGTTCTTTGGCCGATTTCGAATGAATTAAGATATTATGAGCTGACAGAAAGAAAAAAAGGTTATCGAAACACGGAACAGCGAAAAATGTCTACTTTGTTGTTATTTCATGAAGTTCCATGTTAATTTCGTTGTTCTTTGGCCGATTTCGAATGAATTAAGATATTATGAGCTGACAGAAAGAAAAAAAGGTTATCGAAACACGGAACAGCGAAAAATGTCTACTTTGTTGTTATTTCATGAAGTTCCATGTTAATTTCGTTGTTCTTTGACCGATTTCGAATGAATTAAGATATTATGAGCTGACAGAAAGAAAAAAAGATTATCAAAGCACGGAACAGCGAAAAATGTCTACTTTGTTGTTATTTGATGAAATTCCACGTTAATTTCGTTGTTCTTTGACCGATTTCGAATGAATTAAGATATTATGAGCTAACAGAAAGGAAAAAAGGTTATCAAAGCACGGAACAGCGAAAAATGTCTACTTTGTTGTTATTTCATGAAGTTCCATGTTAATTTCGTTGTTCTTTGACCGATTTCGAATGAATTAAGATATTATGAGCTGACAGAAAGGAAAAAAGGTTATCAAAGCACGGAACAGCGAAAAATGTCTACTTTGTTGTTATTTGATGAAGTTTCATGTTAATTTCGTTGTTCTTTGACCGATTTCGAATGAATTAAGATATTATGAGCTGACAGAAAGGAAAAAAGGTTATCAAAGCACGGAACAGCGAAAAATGTCTACTTTGTTGTTATTTGATGAAGTTTCATGTTAATTTCGTTGTTCTTTGACCGATTTCGAATGAATTAAGATATTATGAGCTGACAGAAAGGAAAAAAGGTTATCAAAGCACGGAACAGCGAAAAATGTCTACTTTGTTGTTATTTGATGAAGTTTCATGTTAATTTCGTTGTTCTTTGACCGATTTCGAATGAATTAAGATATTATGAGCTAACAGAAAGGAAAAAAGGTTATCAAAGCACGGAACAGCGAAAAATGTCTACTTTGTTGTTATTTGATTTCCGATTTCGAATGAATTAAGATATTATGAGCTGACAGAAAGGAAAAAAGGTTATCAAAGCACGGAACAGCGAAAAATGTCTACTTTGTTGTTATTTGATGAAATTCCACGTTAATTTCGTTGTTCTTTCAACGAATTCGAATGAATTAAGATATTTTGAAGCTGACACAGAAAGAAAAACGGTTATCGAAACACGGAACAGCGAAAAATGTCTACTTTGTTGTTATTTCATGAAGTTCCATGTAAATTTCGTTGTTCTTTGACCGATTTCGAATGAATTAAGATATTATGAGCTAACAGAAAGGAAAAAAGGTTATCAAAGCACGGAACAGCGAAAAATGTCTACTTTGTTGTTATTTCATGTCTCTAAAATAAACTACCAAAGCTTAAATAACAAATTGCTTTTTGAGAACTGGGAATGTGTTTTGTCTGAAAATGATGCATCCAAAGCATATGACCTATTTCTACAAATTTTAACTGACCACATAAATTTATCTAGTGCTACAATTATTCAAAAGAAATCGGAAAAAAGTCTGAAGCCTTGGGTACAAAAATCTCTCATTAAAAAAATTAAAATTAAAAATAAAGTATGGAAAAAATGCGTCAAACATCAATCCAACTCAAATTTAAAAGTACGGTACAAGAGACTGTGTAAAAATATAAATAAAGAAATAAAAGACGCTAAGCATAATTACTATCGTTCAAAAATAAGCACAGCGAAAGGTAATGTGAAAAAAGAGTGGCAAGTAATAAATAGTATTTTAAACCGTAACAGTTCGAATAATATAAGTTCTATTGTGCTAAGTAATGGTAATGAAAAAATTTCAAATCCCATAGAAGTCGCGAACGAATTTAGTAAGTATTTTGAGTCGGTCGGACAGAATCCTTTGTCCCAGAGTTCTAACGTCGTGAGTAACTTTTCTGAAAATCAAATTTCGCAAAGCAATAGTTTCTTCTTTGATCCAATTACGGGACTTGATGTTTTAAAAACTATTAATTCTCTTAATAACTCTTTTTCGCATGGCAGAGATAAATTATCAAATATAGTTCTAAAACGAATCGGATTGAACATAGTTGATATACTTTCACATATTTTCAACCTAAGCATTAATACAGGTATATTTCCAGATGAACTTAAGGTTGGTATAGTTATTCCCCTTTTCAAGAAAGGAAACAAAGAAGATAAATCTAACTATAGACCAATTTCCTTACTGTCTTCAATTTCCAAGGTTTTCGAAAAACTTATTAAAACTAGAATGCTTGCTTATCTTAATAGAATCAATTTTTTTAGTGCGATGCAATTCGGTTTTAGAACTGGTCGATCTACGGAAGATGCTCTTCTAGATTTTTTTTGTATTCTGCAAAGTGGTTTAGATCGTAAATACCACTGTACTGGACTTTTCGTGGACATAACTAAGGCATTTGATATGGTTAACCATAAAATCTTGCTAGACAAGCTTGATATGGCTGGCTTTCGTGGGTTTACCTTAAAATGGTTTGAGTCCTATCTTAAAAATAGAATGCAGTTAGTGAAAATTCAAAACAGCTTCAGTGACCCTAAAACTAGTCACTTAGGAGTCCCTCAAGGTTCAGTACTCGGTCCAGTTTTATTTTTAATATACATAAATTCTCTTTTTTCGCTTCCAATAATTGGTAGAATCAAAGCCTTTGCAGATGACCTAGGAATTGCTTACTGTTCGTCTAGTCCCTTAAATCAAATATGTGAAATAAATCATGATGTTTATCTACTTAGATGCTGGTTTGCGAAACATGAGCTTATAGTCAGCAATAAAACTAAACTTATGTATTTTAGTCTTACTCGTAAAATATCGCCTGATATTCCTATAGTTTTTCATTCACATGAATGTACTAATTATCAACTTTGCAATAAAAACTGTTTTATAATTGAAAGTGTAGAAGACTTCAAATACCTAGGTATTACTTTTGACCAAAATTTAAGTTGGACCAAACACATATCGCTTTTAAAAAACTATCTGTTTTCAGCTAATCGGAATTTTTATCATTTGAGGAATCACTGCTCCTTGGAAATGTTGAAGATGGTCTACTATGGAATTTTCCACTCAAAATTAGAATATGGCATTTGCTGCTGGGGTGGAGCATATGTGAATCATCTTAATCAGCTAACTGTCTTACAGAAATCTGCGATTCGAAATGTTTGCAAAACGCATCGACTAGCTAACTCAATGCATTTATTTATATACCAGCAAGTCCTACCTGTTCGTCATTTATTTTATTTTAAAGTCCTCAAAGTGTTTTTTAAAAGGTCAGGTTATCTGCAAAGTCCGATTTCGGACCTTAGAAATCTTCGCAGCAACTCTGCTTACTTGGTCAATATTCCCTTTTTTCGCACCACTAGTTACAGAAACTCTTACCCAATTATTTCATGTAAACTGTTTAATACACTACCGGTTAACATTCGCAATATAAGAAATATGAACGTCTTTTTGAAAAAAATAAAAATATGGCTTCTTGATTTGGATCATCATGCTATCGAAATGCTAATTCAATTTGCAATTTAACTAACCTTGTCTCTGAATTGTTTCTTAATTCTGTTTATTTTTGTATTGAATTCTGTTGATGAATAATAATGTTTAATTGTAATAACCTTTAATTGTACACCCCACACAAACAATGTATTAATTAGATGTGCCATTTACACTATTTTTTTTCTTAAATAAATTATGGCACTAACTATTCTTATTTATATATAAGCTATTAAGGATTACCATGTAGTTTTTTGTTAATAAGAATAAAGAAATTTGAAATTGAAATTGAATTGAAATTTCATGTTAATTTCGTTGTTCTTTGACCGATTTCGAATGAATTAAGATATTATGAGCTGACAGAAAGAAAAAAAGATTATCAAAGCACGGAACAGCGAAAAATGTCTACTTTGTTGTTATTTGATGAAGTTTCATGTTAATTTCGTTGTTCTTTGACCGATTTCGAATGAATTAAGATATTATGAGCTGACAGAAAGGAAAAAAGGTTATCAAAGCACGGAACAGCGAAAAATGTCTACTTTGTTGTTATTTGATGAAGTTTCATGTTAATTTCGTTGTTCTTTGGCCGATTTCGAATGAATTAAGATATTATGAGCTGACAGAAAGAAAAAAAGGTTATCGAAACACGGAACAGCGAAAAATGTCTACTTTGTTGTTATTTCATGAAGTTCCATGTTAATTTCGTTGTTCTTTGACCGATTTCGAATGAATTAAGATATTATGAGCTGACAGAAAGAAAAAAAGATTATCAAAGCACGGAACAGCGAAAAATGTCTACTTTGTTGTTATTTGATGAAATTCCACGTTAATTTCGTTGTTCTTTGACCGATTTCGAATGAATTAAGATATTATGAGCTAACAGAAAGGAAAAAAGGTTATCAAAGCACGGAACAGCGAAAAATGTCTACTTTGTTGTTATTTCATGAAGTTCCATGTTAATTTCGTTGTTCTTTGACCGATTTCGAATGAATTAAGATATTATGAGCTGACAGAAAGGAAAAAAGGTTATCAAAGCACGGAACAGCGAAAAATGTCTACTTTGTTGTTATTTGATGAAGTTTCATGTTAATTTCGTTGTTCTTTGACCGATTTCGAATGAATTAAGATATTATGAGCTGACAGAAAGCAAAAAAGGTTATCAAAGCACGGAACAGCGAAAAATGTCTACTTTGTTGTTATTTGATGAAGTTTCATGTTAATTTCGTTGTTCTTTGACCGATTTCGAATGAATTAAGATATTATGAGCTGACAGAAAGGAAAAAAGGTTATCAAAGCACGGAACAGCGAAAAATGTCTACTTTGTTGTTATTTGATGAAGTTTCATGTTAATTTCGTTGTTCTTTGACCGATTTCGAATGAATGAAGATATTATGAGCTAACAGAAAGGAAAAAAGGTTATCAAAGCACGGAACAGCGAAAAATGTCTACTTTGTTGTTATTTGATGAAGTTTCATGTTAATTTCGTTGTTCTTTGACCGATTTCGAATGAATTAAGATATTATGAGCTGACAGAAAGGAAAAAAGGTTATCAAAGCACGGAACAGCGAAAAATGTCTACTTTGTTGTTATTTGATGAAATTCCACGTTAATTTCGTTGTTCTTTGGCCGATTTCGAATGAATTAAGATATTATGAGCTAACAGAAAGGAAAAAAGGTTATCAAAGCACGGAACAGCGAAAAATGTCTACTTTGTTGTTATTTCATGAAGTTCCATGTTAATTTCGTTGTTCTTTGACCGATTTCGAATGAATTAAGATATTATGAGCTGACAGAAAGGAAAAAAGGTTATCAAAGCACGGAACAGCGAAAAATGTCTACTTTGTTGTTATTTGATGAAGTTCCATGTTAATTTCGTTGTTCTTTGACCGATTTCGAATGAATTAAGATATTATGAGCTGACAGAAAGAAAAAAAGATTATCAAAGCACGGAACAGCGAAAAATGTCTACTTTGTTGTTATTTGATGAAGTTTCATGTTAATTTCGTTGTTCTTTGACCGATTTCGAATGAATTAAGATATTATGAGCTGACAGAAAGGAAAAAAGGTTATCAAAGCACGGAACAGCGAAAAATGTCTACTTTGTTGTTATTTGATGAAGTTTCATGTTAATTTCGTTGTTCTTTGACCGATTTCGAATGAATTAAGATATTATGAGCTAACAGAAAGGAAAAAAAGGTTATCAAAGCACGGAACAGCGAAAAATGTCTACTTTGTTGTTATTGATGAAGTTTCATGTTAATTTCGTTGTTCTTTGACCGATTTCGAATGAATTAAGATATTATGAGCTGACAGAAAGAAAAAAAGGTTATCGAAACACGGAACAGCGAAAAATGTCTACTTTGTTGTTATTTGATGAAGTTTCATGTTAATTTCGTTGTTCTTTGACCGATTTCGAATGAATTAAGATATTATGAGCTGACAGAAAGGAAAAAAGGTTATCAAAGCACGGAACAGCGAAAAATGTCTACTTTGTTGTTATTTGATGAAGTTTCATGTTAATTTCGTTGTTCTTTGACCGATTTCGAATGAATTAAGATATTATGAGCTGACAGAAAGGAAAAAAGGTTATCAAAGCACGGAACAGCGAAAAATGTCTACTTTGTTGTTATTTGATGAAGTTTCATGTTAATTTCGTTGTTCTTTGACCGATTTCGAATGAATTAAGATATATGAGCTAACAGAAAGGAAAAAAGGTTATTCAAAGCACGGAACAGCGAAAAATGTCTACTTTGTTGTTATTTGATGAAGTTTCATGTTAATTTCGTTGTTCTTTGACCGATTTCGAATGAATTAAGATATTATGAGCTAACAGAAAGGAAAAAAGGTTATCAAAGCACGGAACAGCGAAAAATGTCTACTTTGTTGTTATTTGATGAAATTCCACGTTAATTTCGTTGTTCTTTCAACGAATTCGAATGAATTAAGATATTATGAGCTGACAGAAAGGAAAAAAGGTTATCAAAGCACGGAACAGCGAAAAATGTCTACTTTGTTGTTATTTGATGAAATTCCACGTTAATTTCGTTGTTCTTTGGCCGATTTCGAATGAATTAAGATATTATGAGCTAACAGAAAGGAAAAAAGGTTATCAAAGCACGGAACAGCGAAAAATGACTACTTTGTTGTTATTTCATGAAGTTCCATGTTAATTTCGTTGTTCTTTGACCGATTTCGAATGAATTAAGATATTATGAGCTGACAGAAAGGAAAAAAGGTTATCAAAGCACGGAACAGCGAAAAATGTCTACTTTGTTGTTATTTTATGAAATTCCACGTTAATTTCGTTGTTCTTTCAACGAATTCGAATGAATTAAGATATTATGAGCTGACAGAAAGGAAAAAAGGTTATCAATGCACGGAACAGCGAAAAATGTCTACTTTGTTGTTATTTGATGAAGTTTCATGTTAATTTCGTTGTTCTTTGACCGATTTCGAATGAATTAAGATATTATGAGCTAACAGAAAGGAAAAAAGGTTATCAAAGCACGGAACAGCGAAAAATGTCTACTTTGTTGTTATTTCATGAAGTTCCATGTTAATTTCGTTGTTCTTTGACCGATTTCGAATGAATTAAGATATTATGAGCTGACAGAAAGAAAAAAAGATTATCAAAGCACGGAACAGCGAAAAATGTCTACTTTGTTGTTATTTGATGAAGTTTCATGTTAATTTCGTTGTTCTTTGACCGATTTCGAATGAATTAAGATATTATGAGCTGACAGAAAGGAAAAAAGGTTATCAAAGCACGGAACAGCGAAAAATGTCTACTTTGTTGTTATTTGATGAAGTTTCATGTTAATTTCGTTGTTCTTTGACCGATTTCGAATGAATTAAGATATTATGAGCTAACAGAAAGGAAAAAAGGTTATCAAAGCACGGAACAGCGAAAAATGTCTACTTTGTTGTTATTTGATGAAGTTTCATGTTAATTTCGTTGTTCTTTGACCGATTTCGAATGAATTAAGATATTATGAGCTGACAGAAAGAAAAAAAGGTTATCGAAACACGGAACAGCGAAAAATGTCTACTTTGTTGTTATTTGATGAAATTCCACGTTAATTTCGTTGTTCTTTCAACGAATTCGAATGAATTAAGATATTATGAGCTGACAGAAAGGAAAAAAGGTTATCAAAGCACGGAACAGCGAAAAATGTCTACTTTGTTGTTATTTGATGAAGTTTCATGTTAATTTCGTTGTTCTTTGACCGATTTCGAATGAATTAAGATATTATGAGCTAACAGAAAGGAAAAAAGGTTATCAAAGCACGGAACAGCGAAAAATGTCTACTTTGTTGTTATTTCATGAAGTTCCATGTTAATTTCGTTGTTCTTTGACCGATTTCGAATGAATTAAGATATTATGAGCTGATAGAAAGAAAAAAAGATTATCAAAGCACGGAACAGCGAAAAATGTCTACTTTGTTGTTATTTGATGAAGTTTCATGTTAATTTCGTTGTTCTTTGACCGATTTCGAATGAATTAAGATATTATGAGCTAACAGAAAGGAAAAAAGGTTATCAAAGCACGGAACAGCGAAAAATGTCTACTTTGTTGTTATTTCATGAAGTTCCATGTTAATTTCGTTGTTCTTTGACCGATTTCGAATGAATTAAGATATTATGAGCTGACAGAAAGAAAAAAAGGTTATCAAAGCACGGAACAGCGAAAAATGTCTACTTTGTTGTTATTTGATGAAGTTTCATGTTAATTTCGTTGTTCTTTGACCGATTTCGAATGAATTAAGATATTATGAGCTGACAGAAAGGAAAAAAGGTTATCAAAGCACGGAACAGCGAAAAATGTCTACTTTGTTGTTATTTCATGAAGTTCCATGTTAATTTCGTTGTTCTTTGACCGATTTCGAATGAATTAAGATATTATGAGCTGACAGAAAGGAAAAAAGGTTATCAAAGCACGGAACAGCGAAAAATGTCTACTTTGTTGTTATTTGATGAAATTCCACGTTAATTTCGTTGTTCTTTCAACGAATTCGAATGAATTAAGATATTATGAGCTGACAGAAAGGAAAAAAGGTTATCAAAGCACGGAACAGCGAAAAATGTCTACTTTGTTGTTATTTGATGAAGTTTCATGTTAATTTCGTTGTTCTTTGACCGATTTCGAATGAATTAAGATATTATGAGCTGACAGAAAGGAAAAAAGGTTATCAAAGCACGGAACAGCGAAAAATGTCTACTTTGTTGTTATTTGATGAAATTCCACGTTAATTTCGTTGTTCTTTCAACGAATTCGAATGAATTAAGATATTATGAGCTGACAGAAAGGAAAAAAGGTTATCAAAGCACGGAACAGCGAAAAATGTCTACTTTGTTGTTATTTGATGAAGTTTCATGTTAATTTCGTTGTTCTTTGACCGATTTCGAATGAATTAAGATATTATGAGCTGACAGAAAGGAAAAAAGATTATCAAAGCACGGAACAGCGAAAAATGTCTACTTTGTTGTTATTTGATGAAGTTTCATGTTAATTTCGTTGTTCTTTGACCGATTTCGAATGAATTAAGATATTATGAGCTGACAGAAAGGAAAAAAGGTTATCAAAGCACGGAACAGCGAAAAATGTCTACTTTGTTGTTATTTGATGAAATTCCACGTTAATTTCGTTGTTCTTTCAACGAATTCGAATGAATTAAGATATTATGAGCTGACAGAAAGGAAAAAAGGTTATCAAAGCACGGAACAGCGAAAAATATCTACTTTGTTGTTATTTGATGAAGTTTCATGTTAATTTCGTTGTTCTTTGACCGATTTCGAATGAATTAAGATATTATGAGCTAACAGAAAGGAAAAAAGGTTATCAAAGCACGGAACAGCGAAAAATGTCTACTTTGTTGATATTTGATGAAGTTTCATGTTAATTTCGTTGTTCTTTGACCGATTTCGAATGAATTAAGATATTATGAGCTGACAGAAAGAAAAAAAGGTTATCGAAACACGGAACAGCGAAAAATGTCTACTTTGTTGTTATTTGATGAAGTTTCATGTTAATTTCGTTGTTCTTTGACCGATTTCGAATGAATTAAGATATTATGAGCTAACAGAAAGGAAAAAAGGTTATCAAAGCACGGAACAGCGAAAAATGTCTACTTTGTTGTTATTTGATGAAGTTTCATGTTAATTTCGTTGTTCTTTGACCGATTTCGAATGAATTAAGATATTATGAGCTGACAGAAAGAAAAAAAGGTTATCGAAACACGGAACAGCGAAAAATGTCTACTTTGTTGTTATTTGATGAAATTCCACGTTAATTTCGTTGTTCTTTCAACGAATTCGAATGAATTAAGATATTATGAGCTGACAGAAAGGAAAAAAGGTTATCAAAGCACGGAACAGCGAAAAATGTCTACTTTGTTGTTATTTGATGAAGTTTCATGTTAATTTCGTTGTTCTTTGACCGATTTCGAATGAATTAAGATATTATGAGCTAACAGAAAGGAAAAAAGGTTATCAAAGCACGGAACAGCGAAAAATGTCTACTTTGTTGTTATTTCATGAAGTTCCATGTTAATTTCGTTGTTCTTTGACCGATTTCGAATGAATTAAGATATTATGAGCTGACAGAAAGAAAAAAAGATTATCAAAGCACGGAACAGCGAAAAATGTCTACTTTGTTGTTATTTGATGAAGTTTCATGTTAATTTCGTTGTTCTTTGACCGATTTCGAATGAATTAAGATATTATGAGCTGACAGAAAGGAAAAAAGGTTATCAAAGCACGGAACAGCGAAAAATGTCTACTTTGTTGTTATTTCATGAAGTTCCATGTTAATTTCGTTGTTCTTTGACCGATTTCGAATGAATTAAGATATTATGAGCTGACAGAAAGGAAAAAAGGTTATCAAAGCACGGAACAGCGAAAAATGTCTACTTTGTTGTTATTTGATGAAATTCCACGTTAATTTCGTTGTTCTTTCAACGAATTCGAATGAATTAAGATATTATGAGCTGACAGAAAGGAAAAAAGGTTATCAAAGCACGGAACAGCGAAAAATGTCTACTTTGTTGTTATTTGATGAAGTTTCATGTTAATTTCGTTGTTCTTTGACCGATTTCAAATGAATTAAGATATTATGAGCTGACAGAAAGGAAAAAAGGTTATCAAAGCACGGAACAGCGAAAAATGTCTACTTTGTTGTTATTTGATGAAATTCCACGTTAATTTCGTTGTTCTTTCAACGAATTCGAATGAATTAAGATATTATGAGCTGACAGAAAGGAAAAAAGGTTATCAAAGCACGGAACAGCGAAAAATGTCTACTTTGTTGTTATTTGATGAAGTTTCATGTTAATTTCGTTGTTCTTTGACCGATTTCGAATGAATTAAGATATTATGAGCTGACAGAAAGGAAAAAAGGTTATCAAAGCACGGAACAGCGAAAAATGTCTACTTTGTTGTTATTTGATGAAGTTTCATGTTAATTTCGTTGTTCTTTGACCGATTTCGAATGAATTAAGATATTATGAGCTGACAGAAAGGAAAAAAGGTTATCAAAGCACGGAACAGCGAAAAATGTCTACTTTGTTGTTATTTGATGAAGTTTCATGTTAATTTCGTTGTTCTTTGACCGATTTCGAATGAATTAAGATATTATGAGCTAACAGAAAGGAAAAAAGGTTATCAAAGCACGGAACAGCGAAAAATGTCTACTTTGTTGTTATTTGATGAAGTTTCATGTTAATTTCGTTGTTCTTTGACCGATTTCGAATGAATTAAGATATTATGAGCTGACAGAAAGAAAAAAAGATTATCAAAGCACGGAACAGCGAAAAATGTCTACTTTGTTGTTATTTGATGAAGTTTCATGTTAATTTCGTTGTTCTTTGACCGATTTGGAATGAATTAAGATATTATGAGCTGACAGAAAGGAAAAAAGGTTATCAAAGCACGGAACAGCGAAAAATGTCTACTTTGTTGTTATTTGATGAAGTTTCATGTTAATTTCGTTGTTCTTTGACCGATTTCGAATGAATTAAGATATTATGAGCTAACAGAAAGGAAAAAAGGTTATCAAAGCACGGAACAGCGAAAAATGTCTACTTTGTTGTTATTTCATAAAGTTCCATGTTAATTTCGTTGTTCTTTGACCGATTTCGAATGAATTAAGATATTATGAGCTGACAGAAAGAAAAAAAGATTATCAAAGCACGGAACAGCGAAAAATGTCTACTTTGTTGTTATTTGATGAAGTTTCATGTTAATTTCGTTGTTCTTTGACCGATTTCGAATGAATTAAGATATTATGAGCTGACAGAAAGGAAAAAAGGTTATCAAAGCACGGAACAGCGAAAAATGTCTACTTTGTTGTTATTTGATGAAGTTTCATGTTAATTTCGTTGTTCTTTGACCGATTTCGAATGAATTAAGATATTATGAGCTGACAGAAAGGAAAAAAGGTTATCAAAGCACGGAACAGCGAAAAATGTCTACTTTGTTGTTATTTGATGAAGTTTCATGTTAATTTCGTTGTTCTTTGACCGATTTCGAATGAATTAAGATATTATGAGCTAACAGAAAGGAAAAAAGGTTATCAAAGCACGGAACAGCGAAAAATGTCTACTTTGTTGTTATTTGATGAAATTCCACGTTAATTTCGTTGTTCTTTCAACGAATTCGAATGAATTAAGATATTATGAGCTGACAGAAAGGAAAAAAGGTTATCAAAGCACGGAACAGCGAAAAATGTCTACTTTGTTGTTATTTGATGAAATTCCACGTTAATTTCGTTGTTCTTTCAACGAATTCGAATGAATTAATATAATGAGCTAACAGAAAGGAAAAAAGGTTATCAAAGCACGGAACAGCGAAAAATGTCTACTTTGTTGTTATTTCATGAAGTTCCATGTTAATTTCGTTGTTCTTTGACCGATTTCGAATGAATTAAGATATTATGAGCTGACAGAAAGAAAAAACGATTATCAAAGCACGGAACAGCGAAAAATGTCTACTTTGTTGTTATTTGATGAAGTTTCATGTTAATTTCGTTGTTCTTTGACCGATTTCGAATGAATTAAGATATTATGAGCTAACAGAAAGGAAAAAAGGTTATCAAAGCACGGAACAGCGAAAAATGTCTACTTTGTTGTTATTTGATGAAGTTTCATGTTAATTTCGTTGTTCTTTGACCGATTTCGAATGAATTAAGATATTATGAGCTAACAGAAAGGAAAAAAGGTTATCAAAGCACGGAACAGCGAAAAATGTCTACTTTGTTGTTATTTGATGAAGTTTCATGTTAATTTCGTTGTTCTTTGGCCGATTTCGAATGAATTAAGATAGTATGAGCTGACATAAAGAAAAAAAGGTTATCGAAACACGGAACAGCGAAAAATGTCTACTTTGTTGTTATTTGATGAAGTTTCATGTTAATTTCGTTGTTCTTTGACCGATTTCGAATGAATTAAGATATTATGAGCTAACAGAAAGGAAAAAAGGTTATCAAAGCACGGAACAGCGAAAAATGTCTACTTTGTTGTTATTTGATGAAGTTTCATGTTAATTTCGTTGTTCTTTGACCGATTTCGAATGAATTAAGATATTATGAGCTGACAGAAAGGAAAAAAGGTTATCAAAGCACGGAACAGCGAAAAATGTCTACTTTGTTGTTATTTGATGAAGTTTCATGTTAATTTCGTTGTTCTTTGACCGATTTCGAATGAATTAAGATATTTTGAGCTAACAGAAAGGAAAAAAGGTTATCAAAGCACGGAACAGCGAAAAATGTCTACTTTGTTGTTATTTCATGAAGTTCCATGTTAATTTCGTTGTTCTTTGACCGATTTCGAATGAATTAAGATATTATGAGCTGACAGAAAGAAAAAAGATTATCAAAGCACGGAACAGCGAAAAATGTCTACTTTGTTGTTATTTGATGAAGTTTCATGTTAATTTCGTTGTTCTTTGACCGATTTCGAATGAATTAAGATATTATGAGCTAACAGAAAGGAAAAAAGGTTATCAAAGCACGGAACAGCGAAAAATGTCTACTTTGTTGTTATTTGATGAAGTTTCATGTTAATTTCGTTGTTCTTTGACCGATTTCGAATGAATTAAGATATTATGAGCTGACAGAAAGGAAAAAAGGTTATCAAAGCACGGAACAGCGAAAAATGTCTACTTTGTTGTTATTTGATGAAGTTTCATGTTAATTTCGTTGTTCTTTGACCGATTTCGAATGAATTAAGATATTATGAGCTGACAGAAAGAAAAAAAGATTATCAAAGCACGGAACAGCGAAAAATGTCTACTTTGTTGTTATTTGATGAAGTTTCATGTTAATTTCGTTGTTCTTTGACCGATTTCGAATGAATTAAGATATTATGAGCTGACAGAAAGGAAAAAAGGTTATCAAAGCACGGAACAGCGAAAAATGTCTACTTTGTTGTTATTTGATGAAATTCCACGTTAATTTCGTTGTTCTTTCAACGAATTCGAATGAATTAAGATATTATGAGCTGACAGAAAGGAAAAAAGGTTATCAAAGCACGGAACAGCGAAAAATGTCTACTTTGTTGTTATTTGATGAAATTCCACGTTAATTTCGTTGTTCTTTGACCGATTTCGAATGAATTAAGATATTATGAGCTAACAGAAAGGAAAAAAGGTTATCAAAGCACGGAACAGCGAAAAATGTCTACTTTGTTGTTATTTCATGAAGTTCCATGTTAATTTCGTTGTTCTTTGACCGATTTCGAATGAATTAAGATATTATGAGCTGACAGAAAGAAAAAAAGATTATCAAAGCACGGAACAGCGAAAAATGTCTACTTTGTTGTTATTTGATGAAGTTTCATGTTAATTTCGTTGTTCTTTGACCGATTTCGAATGAATTAAGATATTATGAGCTGACAGAAAGGAAAAAAGGTTATCAAAGCACGGAACAGCGAAAAATGTCTACTTTGTTGTTATTTGATGAAGTTTCATGTTAATTTCGTTGTTCTTTGACCGATTTCGAATGAATTAAGATATTATGAGCTAACAGAAAGGAAAAAAGGTTATCAAAGCACGGAACAGCGAAAAATGTCTACTTTGTTGTTATTTCATGAAGTTCCATGTTAATTTCGTTGTTCTTTGACCGATTTCGAATGAATTAAGATATTATGAGCTGACAGAAAGAAAAAAAGATTATCAAAGCACGGCACAGCGAAAAATGTCTACTTTGTTGTTATTTGATGAAGTTTCATGTTAATTTCGTTGTTCTTTGACCGATTTCGAATGAATTAAGATATTATGAGCTGACAGAAAGGAAAAAAGGTAATCAAAGCACGGAACAGCGAAAAATGTCTACTTTGTTGTTATTTGATGAAATTCCACGTTAATTTCGTTGTTCTTTCAACGAATTCGAATGAATTAAGATATTATGAGCTGACAGAAAGGAAAAAAGGTTATCAAAGCACGGAACAGCGAAAAATGTCTACTTTGTTGTTATTTGATGAAGTTTCATGTTAATTTCGTTGTTCTTTGGCCGATTTCGAATGAATTAAGATATTATGAGCTGACAGAAAGGAAAAAAGGTTATCAAAGCACGGAACAGCGAAAAATGTCTACTTTGTTGTTATTTGATGAAATTCCACGTTAATTTCGTTGTTCTTTCAACGAATTCGAATGAATTAAGATATTATGAGCTGACAGAAAGGAAAAAAGGTTATCAAAGCACGGAACAGCGAAAAATGTCTACTTTGTTGTTATTTGATGAAGTTTCATGTTAATTTCGTTGTTCTTTGACCGATTTCGAATGAATTAAGATATTATGAGCTAACAGAAAGGAAAAAAGGTTATCAAAGCACGGAACAGCGAAAAATGTCTACTTTGTTGTTATTTCATGAAGTTCCATGTTAATTTCGTTGTTCTTTGACCGATTTCGAATGAATTAAGATATTATGAGCTGACAGAAAGAAAAAAAGATTATCAAAGCACGGAACAGCGAAAAATGTCTACTTTGTTGTTATTTGATGAAGTTTCATGTTAATTTCGTTGTTCTTTGACCGATTTCGAATGAATTAAGATATTATGAGCTAACAGAAAGGAAAAAAGGTTATCAAAGCACGGAACAGCGAAAAATGTCTACTTTGTTGTTATTTGATGAAGTTTCATGTTAATTTCGTTGTTCTTTGACCGATTTCGAATGAATTAAGATATTATGAGCTAACAGAAAGGAAAAAAGGTTATCAAAGCACGGAACAGCGAAAAATGTCTACTTTGTTGTTATTTGATGAAGTTTCATGTTAATTTCGTTGTTCTTTGGCCGATTTCGAATGAATTAAGATATTATGAGCTGACAGAAAGAAAAAAAGGTTATCGAAACACGGAACAGCGAAAAATGTCTACTTTGTTGTTATTTGATGAAGTTTCATGTTAATTTCGTTGTTCTTTGACCGATTTCGAATGAATTAAGATATTATGAGCTAACAGAAAGGAAAAAAGGTTATCAAAGCACGGAACAGCGAAAAATGTCTACTTTGTTGTTATTTGATGAAGTTTCATGTTAATTTCGTTGTTCTTTTACCGATTTCGAATGAATTAAGATATTATGAGCTGACAGAAAGGAAAAAAGGTTATCAAAGCACGGAACAGCGAAAAATGTCTACTTTGTTGTTATTTGATGAAGTTTCATGTTAATTTCGTTGTTCTTTGACCGATTTCGAATGAATTAAGATATTATGAGCTAACAGAAAGGAAAAAAGGTTATCAAAGCACGGAACAGCGAAAAATGTCTACTTTGTTGTTATTTCATGAAGTTCCATGTTAATTTCGTTGTTCTTTGACCGATTTCGAATGAATTAAGATATTATGAGCTGACAGAAAGAAAAAAAGATTATCAAAGCACGGAACAGCGAAAAATGTCTACTTTGTTGTTATTTGATGAAGTTTCATGTTAATTTCGTTGTTCTTTGACCGATTTCGAATGAATTAAGATATTATGAGCTAACAGAAAGGAAAAAAGGTTATCAAAGCACGGAACAGCGAAAAATGTCTACTTTGTTGTTATTTCATGAAGTTCCATGTTAATTTCGTTGTTCTTTGACCGATTTCGAATGAATTAAGATATTATGAGCTGACAGAAAGAAAAAAAGATTATCAAAGCACGGAACAGCGAAAAATGTCTACTGTGTTGTTATTTGATGAAGTTTCATGTTAATTTCGTTGTTCTTTGACCGATTTCGAATGAATTAAGATATTATGAGCTGACAGAAAGGAAAAAAGTTACCAAATCACGGAACAGCGAAAAATGTCTACTTTGTTGTTATTTGATGAAATTCCACGTTAATTTCGTTGTTCTTTCAACGAATTCGAATGAATTAAGATATTATGAGCTGACAGAAAGGAAAAAAGGTTATCAAAGCACGGAACAGCGAAAAATGTCTACTTTGTTGTTATTTGATGAAGTTTCATGTTAATTTCGTTGTTCTTTGGCCGATTTCGAATGAATTAAGATATTATGAGCTGACAGAAAGGAAAAAAGGTTATCAACGCACGGAACAGCGAAAAATGTCTACTTTGTTGTTATTTGATGAAATTCCACGTTAATTTCGTTGTTCTTTCAACGAATTCGAATGAATTAAGATATTATGAGCTGACAGAAAGGAAAAAAGGTTATCAAAGCACGGAACAGCGAAAAATGTCTACTTTGTTGTTATTTGATGAAGTTTCATGTTAATTTCGTTGTTCTTTGACCGATTTCGAATGAATTAAGATATTATGAGCTAACAGAAAGGAAAAAAGGTTATCAAAGCACGGAACAGCGAAAAATGTCTACTTTGTTGTTATTTCATGAAGTTCCATGTTAATTTCGTTGTTCTTTGACCGATTTCGAATGAATTAAGATATTATGAGCTGACAGAAAGAAAAAAAGATTATCAAAGCACGGAACAGCGAAAAATGTCTACTTTGTTGTTATTTGATGAAGTTTCATGTTAATTTTGTTGTTCTTTGACCGATTTCGAATGAATTAAGATATTATGAGCTAACAGAAAGGAAAAAAGGTTATCAAAGCACGGAACAGCGAAAAATGTCTACTTTGTTGTTATTTGATGAAGTTTCATGTTAATTTCGTTGTTCTTTGACCGATTTCGAATGAATTAAGATATTATGAGCTAACAGAAAGGAAAAAAGGTTATCAAAGCACGGAACAGCGAAAAATGTCTACTTTGTTGTTATTTGATGAAGTTTCATGTTAATTTCGTTGTTCTTTGGCCGATTTCGAATGAATTAAGATAGTATGAGCTGACAGAAAGAAAAAAAGGTTATCGAAACACGGAACAGCGAAAAATGTCTACTTTGTTGTTATTTGATGAAGTTTCATGTTAATTTCGTTGTTCTTTGACCGATTTCGAATGAATTAAGATATTATGAGCTAACAGAAAGGAAAAAAGGTTATCAAAGCACGGAACAGCGAAAAATGTCTACTTTGTTGTTATTTGATGAAGTTTCATGTTAATTTCGTTGTTCTTTGACCGATTTCGAATGAATTAAGATATTATGAGCTGACAGAAAGGAAAAAAGGTTATCAAAGCACGGAACAGCGAAAAATGTCTACTTTGTTGTTATTTGATGAAGTTTCATGTTAATTTCGTTGTTCTTTGACCGATTTCGAATGAATTAAGATATTATGAGCTGACAGAAAGAAAAAAAGATTATCAAAGCACGGAACAGCGAAAAATGTCTACTTTGTTGTTATTTGATGAAGTTTCATGTTAATTTCGTTGTTCTTTGACCGATTTCGAATGAATTAAGATATTATGAGCTAACAGAAAGGAAAAAAGGTTATCAAAGCACGGAACAGCGAAAAATGTCTACTTTGTTGTTATTTGATGAAGTTTCATGTTAATTTCGTTGTTCCTTGACCGATTTCGAATGAATTAAGATATTATGAGCTAACAGAAAGGAAAAAAGGTTATCAAAGCACGGAACAGCGAAAAATGTCTACTTTGTTGTTATTTGATGAAGTTTCATGTTAATTTCGTTGTTCTTTGGCCGATTTCGAATGAATTAAGATAGTATGAGCTGACAGAAAGAAAAAAAGGTTATCGAAACACGGAACAGCGAAAAATGTCTACTTTGTTGTTATTTGATGAAGTTTCATGTTAATTTCGTTGTTCTTTGACCGATTTCGAATGAATTAAGATATTATGAGCTAACAGAAAGGAAAAAAGGTTATCAAAGCACGGAACAGCGAAAAATGTCTACTTTGTTGTTATTTGATGAAGTTTCATGTTAATTTCGTTGTTCTTTGACCGATTTCGAATGAATTAAGATATTATGAGCTGACAGAAAGGAAAAAAGGTTATCAAAGCACGGAACAGCGAAAAATGTCTACTTTGTTGTTATTTGATGAAGTTTCATGTTAATTTCGTTGTTCTTTGACCGATTTCGAATGAATTAAGATATTATGAGCTGACAGAAAGAAAAAAAGATTATCAAAGCACGGAACAGCGAAAAATGTCTACTTTGTTGTTATTTGATGAAGTTTCATGTTAATTTCGTTGTTCTTTGACCGATTTCGAATGAATTAAGATATTATGAGCTGAAAGAAAGGAAAAAAGGTTATCAAAGCACGGAACAGCGAAAAATGTCTACTTTGTTGTTATTTGATGAAATTCCACGTTAATTTCGTTGTTCTTTCAACGAATTCGAATGAATTAAGATATTATGAGCTGACAGAAAGGAAAAAAGGTTATCAAAGCACGGAACAGCGAAAAATGTCTACTTTGTTGTTATTTGATGAAGTTTCATGTTAATTTCGTTGTTCCTTGACCGATTTCGAATGAATTAAGATATTATGAGCTAACAGAAAGGAAAAAAGGTTATCAAAGCACGGAACAGCGAAAAATGTCTACTTTGTTGTTATTTCATGAAGTTCCATGTTAATTTCGTTGTTCTTTGACCGATTTCGAATGAATTAAGATATTATGAGCTGACAGAAAGAAAAAAAGATTATCAAAGCACGGAACAGCGAAAA
>CAJVCO010000302.1:0-28351 GCA_910595825.1 Philhelius pedissequus
ACAGAAAGAAAAACGGTTATCGAAACACGGAACAGCGAAAAATGTCTACTTTGTTGTTATTTGATGAAGTTTCATGTTAATTTCGTTGTTCTTTGACCGATTTCGAATGAATTAAGATATTATGAGCTGAGTTGTTATTTGATGAAGTTTCATGTTAATTTCGTTGTTCTTTGACCGATTTCGAATGAATTAAGATATTATGAGCTGACAGCAAGGAAAAAAGGTTATCAAAGCACGGAACAGCTAAAAATGTCTACTTTGTTGTTATTTGATGAAGTTTCATGTTAATTTCGTTGTTCTTTGACCGATTTCGAATGAATTAAGATATTATGAGCTGACAGAAAGGAAAAAAGGTTATCAAAGCACGGAACAGCGAAAAAATGTCTACTTTGTTGTTATTTGATGAAATTCCACGTTAATTTCGTTGTTCTTTCACGAATTCGAATGAATTAAGATATTTTGAAGCTGACACAGAAAGAAAAACGGTTATCGAAACACGGAACAGCGAAAAATGTGTACTTTGTTGTTGTTTGATGAAGTTCCATGTAAATTTCGTTGTTCTTTGACCGATTTCGAATGAATTAAGATATTATGAGCTGACAGCAAGGAAAAAAGGTTATCAAAGCACGGAACAGCTAAAAATGTCTACTTTGTTGTTATTTGATGAAGTTTCATGTTAATTTCGTTGTTCTTTGACCGATTTCGAATGAATTAAGATATTATGAGCTGACAGCAAGGAAAAAAGGTTATCAAAGCACGGAACAGCGAAAAATGTCTACTTTGTTGTTATTTCATGAAGTTCCATGTAAATTTCGTTGTTCTTTGACCGATTTCGAATGAATTAAGATATTATGAGCTGACAGCAAGGAAAAAAGGTTATCAAAGCACGGAACGGAACGAAAAATGTCTACTTTGTTGTTATTTGATGAAATTCCACGTTAATTTCGTTGTTCTTTGAACGAATTCGAATGAATTAAGATATTTTGAAGCTGACACAGAAAGAAAAACGGTTATCGAAACACGGAACAGCTAAAAATGTCTACTTTGTTGTTATTTGATGAAATTCAACGTTAATTTCGTTGTTCTTTCAACGAATTCGAATGAATTAAGATATTTTGAAGCTGACACAGAAAGAAAAACGGTTATCAAAACACGGAACAGCGAAAAATGTCTACTTTGTTGTTATTTGATGAAGTTTCATGTTAATTTCGTTGTTCTTTGACCGATTTCGAATGAATTAAGATATTATGAGCTGACAGCAAGGAAAAAAGGTTATCAAAGCACGGAACAGCTAAAAATGTCTACTTTGTTGTTATTTGATGAAATTCCACGTTAATTTCGTTGTTCTTTGAACGAATTCGAATGAATTAAGATATTTTGAAGCTGACACAGAAAGAAAAAACGGTTATCAAACACGGAACAGCGAAAAATGTCTACTTTGTTGTTATTTGATGAAGTTTCATGTTAATTTCGTTGTCTTTGATCGATTTCGAATGAATTAAGATATTATGAGCTGACAGCAAGGAAAAAAGGTTATCAAAGCACGGAACAGCGAAAAATGTCTACTTTGTTGTTATTTGATGAAGTTTCATGTTAATTTCGTTGTTCTTTGACCGATTTCGAATGAATTAAGATATTATGAGCTGACAGCAAGGAAAAAAGGTTATCAAAGCACGGAACAGCGAAAAATGTGTACTTTGTTGTTATTTGATGAAGGTTTTCATGTTAATTTCGTTGTTTCTTTGACCGATTTCGAATGAATTAAGATATTTTGAAGCTGACACAGAAAGAAAAACGGTTATCAAAACACGGAACAGCGAAAAATGTCTACTTTGTTGTTATTTGATGAAGTTTCATGTTAATTTCGTTGTTCTTTGACCGATTCGAATGAATTAAGAATATTATGAGCTGACAGCAAGGAAAAAAAGGTTATCAAAGCACGGAACAGCGAAAAATGTGTACTTTGTTGTTATTTGATGAAGTTTCATGTTAATTTCGTTGTTCTTTGACCGATTTCGAATGAATTAAGATATTATGAGCTGACAGAAAGGAAAAAAGGTTATCAAAGACGGAACAGCGAAAAAATGTGTACTTTGTTGTTGTTTGATGAAGTCCATGTAAATTTCGTTGTTCTTTGACCGATTTCGAATGAATTAAGATATTTTGAAACTGACACAGAAAGAAAAACGGTTATCAAAACACGGAACAGCGAAAAATGTCTACTTTGTTGTTATTTGATGAAGTTTCATGTTAATTTCGTTGTTCTTTGACCGATTTCGAATGAATTAAGATATTATGAGCTGACAGAAAGAAAAAAGGTTATCAAAGCACGGAACAGCGAAAAATGTGTACTTTGTTGTTATTTGATGAAGTTTCATGTTAATTTCGTTGTTCTTTGACCGATTTCGAATGAATTAAGATATTATGAGCTGATAGCAAGGAAAAAAAGGTTATCAAAGCACGGAACAGCTAAAAATGTCTACTTTGTTGTTATTTTGATGAAGTTTCATGTTAATTTCGTTGTTCTTTGACCGATTTCGAATGAATTAAGATATTATGAGCTGACAGAAAGGAAAAAAGGTTATCAAAGCACGGAACAGCGAAAAATGTCTACTTTGTTGTTATTTGATGAAGTTTCATGTTAATTTCGTTGTTCTTTGACCGATTTCGAATGAATTAAGATATTATGAGCTGACAGCAAGGAAAAAAGGTTATCAAAGCACGGAACAGCGAAAAATGTCTACTTTGTTGTTATTTGATGAAGTTTCATGTTAATTTCGTTGTTCTTTGACCGATTTCGAATGAATTAAGATATTATGAGCTGACAGCAAGGAAAAAAGGTTATCAAAGCACGGAACAGCTAAAAATGTCTACTTTGTTGTTATTTGATGAAATTCCACGTTAATTTCGTTGTTCTTTCAACGAATTCGAATGAATTAAGATATTTTGAAGCTGACACAGAAAGAAAAACGGTTATCAAAACACGGAACAGCGAAAAATGTCTACTTTGTTGTTATTTGATGAAGTTTCATGTTAATTTCGTTGTTCTTTGACCGATTTCGAATGAATTAAGATATTATGAGCTGACAGCAAGGAAAAAGGTTATCAAAGCACGGAACAGCGAAAAATGTGTACTTTGTTGTTATTTGATGAAGTTTCATGTTAATTTCGTTGTTCTTTGACCGATTTCGAATGAATTAAGATATTATGAGCTGACAGAAAGGAAAAAGGTTATCAAAGCACGGAACAGCGAAAAATGTCTACTTTGTTGTTATTTGATGAAATTCCACGTTAATTTCGTTGTTCTTTCAACGAATTCGAATGAATTAAGATATTTTGAAGCTGACACAGAAGAAAAACGGTTATCGAAAACACGGAACAGCGAAAAATGTGTACTTTGTTGTTGTTTGATGAAGTTCAATGTAAATTTCGTTGTTCTTTGACCGATTTCGAATGAATTAAGATATTATGAGCTGACAGAAAGGAAAAAGGTTATCAAAGCACGGAACAGCGAAAAATGTCTACTTTGTTGTTATTTGATGAAGTTTCATGTTAATTTTCGTTGTTCTTTGACCGATTTCGAATGAATTAAGATATTATGAGCTGACAGCAAGGAAAAAAGGTTATCAAAGCACGGAACAGCGAAAAATGTCTACTTTGTTGTTATTTGATGAAGTTTCATGTTAATTTCGTTGTTCTTTGACCGATTTCGAATGAATTAAGATATTATGAGCTGACAGCAAGGAAAAAAGGTTATCAAAGCACGGAACAGCGAAAAATGTCTACTTTGTTGTTATTTGATGAAGTTCCATGTAAATTTCGTTGTTCTTTGACCGATTTCGAATGAATTAAGATATTATGAGCTGACAGAAAGGAAAAAAGGTTATCAAAGCACGGAACAGCGAAAAATGTCTACTTTGTTGTTATTTGATGAAGTTTCATGTTAATTTCGTTGTTCGTTGTTCTTTGGCCGATTTCGAATGAATTAAGATAGTATGAGCTGACAGAAAGGAAAAAAGGTTATCAAAGCACGGAACAGCGAAAAATGTCTACTTTGTTGTTATTTGATAAAGTTTCATGTTAATTTCGTTGTTCTTTGACCGATTTCGAATGAATTAAGATATTATGAGCTGACAGCAAGGAAAAAAGGTTATCAAAGCACGGAACAGCGAAAAATGTCTACTTTGTTGTTATTTGATGAAATTCCACGTTAATTTCGTTGTTCTTTCAACGAATTCGAATGAATTAAGATATTTTGAAGCTGACACAGAAAGAAAAACGGTTATCGAAACACGGAACAGCGAAAAATGTGTACTTTGTTGTTGTTTGATGAAGTTCCATGTAAATTTCGTTGTTCTTTGACCGATTTCGAATGAATTAAGATATTATGAGCTGACAGCAAGGAAAAAAGGTTATCAAAGCACGGAACAGCGAAAAATGTCTACTTTGTTGTTATTTGATGAAGTTTCATGTTAATTTCGTTGTTCTTTGACCGATTTCGAATGAATTAAGATATTATGAGCTGACAGCAAGGAAAAAAGGTTATCAAAGCACGGAACAGCTAAAAATGTCTACTTTGGTGTTATTTGATGAAATTCCACGTTAATTTCGTTGTTCTTTGAACGAATTCGAATGAATTAAGATATTTTGAAGCTGACACAGAAAGAAAAACGGTTATCGAAACACGGAACAGCGAAAAAATGTCTACTTTGTTGTTATTTCATGAAGTTCCATGTAAATTTCGTTGTTCTTTGACCGATTTCGAATGAATTAAGATATTATGAGCTGACAGAAAGAAAAAAAGGTTATCAAAGCACGGAACAGCGAAAAATGTGTACTTTGTTGTTATTTGATGAAGTTTCATGTTAATTTCGTTGTTCTTTGACCGATTTCGAATGAATTAAGATATTATGAGCTGACAGAAAGGAAAAAAAGGTTATCAAAGCACGGAACAGCGAAAAATGTCTACTTTGTTGTTATTTGATGAAGTTTCATGTTAATTTCGTTGTTCTTTGACCGATTTCGAATGAATTAAGATATTATGAGCTGACAGCAAGGGAAAAAAGGTTATCAAAGCACGGAACAGCGAAAAATGTCTACTTTGTTGTTATTTGATGAAGTTTCATGTTAATTTCGTTGTTCTTTGACCGATTTCGAATGAATTAAGATATTATGAGCTGACAGCAAGGAAAAAAGGTTATCAAAGCACGGAACAGCGAAAAATGTCTACTTTGTTGTTATTTCATGAAGTTCCATGTAAATTTCGTTGTTCTTTGACCGATTTCGAATGAATTAAGATATTATGAGCTGACAGCAAGGAAAAAAAAGGTTATCAAAGCACGGAACAGCGAAAAATGTCTACTTTGTTGTGATTTGATGAAATTCCACGTTAATTTCGTTGTTCTTTGAACGAATTCGAATGAATTAAGATATTTTGAAGCTGACACAGAAAGAAAAACGGTTATCGAAACACGGAACAGCTAAAAATGTCTACTTTGTTGTTATTTGATGAAATTCCACGTTAATTTCGTTGTTCTTTGAACGAATTCGAATGAATTAAGATATTTTGAAGCTGACACAGAAAGAAAAACGGTTATCGAAACACGGAACAGCGAAAAATGTCTACTTTGTTGTTATTTGATGAAATTCCACGTTAATTTCGTTGTTCTTTGAACGAATTCGAATGAATTAAGATATTTTGAAGCTGACACAGAAAGAAAAAACGGTTATCGAAACACGGAACAGCGAAAAATGTCTACTTTGTTGTTATTTCATGAAGTTCCATGTAAATTTCGTTGTTCTTTGACCGATTTCGAATGAATTAAGATATTATGAGCTGACAGAAAGAAAAAAAGGTTATCAAAGCACGGAACAGCGAAAAATGTGTACTTTGTTGTTATTTGATGAAGTTTCATGTTAATTTCGTTGTTCTTTGACCGATTTCGAATGAATTAAGATATTATGAGCTGACAGAAAGGAAAAAAGGTTATCAAAGCACGGAACAGCGAAAAATGTGTACTTTGTTGTTATTTGATGAAGTTTCATGTTAATTTCGTTGTTCTTTGACCGATTTCGAATGAATTAAGATATTATGAGCTGACAGCAAGGAAAAAAGGTTATCAAAGCACGGAACAGCTAAAAATGTCTACTTTGTTGTTATTTGATGAAGTTTCATGTTAATTTCGTTGTTCTTTGGCCGATTTCGAATGAATTAAGATATTATGAGCTGACAGAAAGGAAAAAAAGGTTATCAAAGCACGGAACAGCGAAAAATGTCTACTTTGTTGTTATTTGATGAAGTTTCATGTTAATTTCGTTGTTCTTTGACCGATTTCGAATGAATTAAGATATTATGAGCTGACAGCAAGGAAAAAAGGTTATCAAAGCACGGAACAGCGAAAAATGTCTACTTTGTTGTTATTTGATGAAGTTTCATGTTAATTTCGTTGTTCTTTGACCGATTTCGAATGAATTAAGATATTATGAGCTGACAGCAAGGAAAAAAGGTTATCAAAGCACGGAACAGCTAAAAATGTCTACTTTGTTGTTATTTGATGAAATTCCACGTTAATTTCGTTGTTCTTTCAACGAATTCGAATGAATTAAGATATTTTGAAGCTGACACAGAAAGAAAAACGGTTATCAAAACACGGAACAGCGAAAAATGTCTACTTTGTTGTTATTTGATGAAGTTCATGTTAATTTCGTTGTTCTTTGACCGATTTCGAATGAATTAAGATATTATGAGCTGACAGCAAGGAAAAAAGGTTATCAAAGCACGGAACAGCGAAAAATGTGTACTTTGTTGTTATTTGATGAAGTTTCATGTTAATTTCGTTGTTCTTTGACCGATTTCGAATGAATTAAGATATTATGAGCTGACAGAAAGGAAAAAAGGTTATCAAAGCACGGAACAGCGAAAAAATGTCTACTTTGTTGTTATTTGATGAAATTCCACGTTAATTTCGTTGTTCTTTCAACGAATTCGAATGAATTAAGATATTTTGAAGCTTGACACAGAAAGAAAAACGGTTATCGAAACACGGAACAGCGAAAAATGTGTACTTTGTTGTTGTTTGATGAAGTTCCATGTAAATTTCGTTGTTCTTTGACCGATTTCGAATGAATTAAGATATTATGAGCTGACAGAAAGGAAAAAAGGTTATCAAAGCACGGAACAGCGAAAAATGTCTACTTTGTTGTTATTTGATGAAGTTTCATGTTAATTTCGTTGTTCTTTGACCGATTTCGAATGAATTAAGATATATGAGCTGACAGCAAGGAAAAAAGGTTATCAAAGCACGGAACAGCGAAAAATGTCTACTTTGTTGTTATTTGATGAAGTTTCATGTTAATTTCGTTGTTCTTTGACCGATTTCGAATGAATTAAGATATTATGAGCTGACAGCAAGGAAAAAAGGTTATCAAAGCACGGAACAGCGAAAAATGTCTACTTTGTTGTTATTTGATGAAGTTCCATGTAAATTTCGTTGTTCTTTGACCGATTTCGAATGAATTAAGATATTATGAGCTGACAGAAAGGAAAAAAGGTTATCAAAGCACGGAACAGCGAAAAAATGTCTACTTTGTTGTTATTTGATGAAGTTTCATGTTAATTTCGTTGTTCTTTGGCCGATTTCGAATGAATTAAGATATTATGAGCTGACAGAAAGGAAAAAAGATTATCAAAGCACGGAACAGCGAAAAATGTCTACTTTGTTGTTATTTGATGAAGTTTCATGTTAATTTCGTTGTTCTTTGACCGATTTCGAATGAATTAAGATATTATGAGCTGACAGCAAGGAAAAAAGGTTATCAAAGCACGGAACAGCGAAAAATGTCTACTTTGTTGTTATTTGATGAAATTCCACGTTAATTTCGTTGTTCTTTCAACGAATTCGAATGAATTAAGATATTTGAAGCTGACACAGAAAGAAAAACGGTTATCGAAACACGGAACAGCGAAAAATGTGTACTTTGTTGTTGTTTGATGAAGTTCCATGTAAATTTCGTTGTTCTTTGACCGATTTCGAATGAATTAAGATATTATGAGCTGACAGCAAGGAAAAAAGGTTATCAAAGCACGGAACAGCGAAAAATGTCTACTTTGTTGTTATTTGATGAAGTTTCATGTTAATTTCGTTGTTCTTTGACCGATTTCGAGATGAATTAAGATGTTATGAGCTGACAGCAAGGAAAAAAGGTTATCAAAGCACGGAACAGCTAAAAATGTCTACTTTGTTGTTATTTGATGAAATTCCACGTTAATTTCGTTGTTCTTTGAACGAATTCGAATGAATTAAGATATTTTGAAGCTGACACAGAAAGAAAAACGGTTATCGAAACACGGGAACAGCGAAAAATGTCTACTTTGTTGTTATTTCATGAAGTTCCATGTAAATTTCGTTGTTCTTTGACCGATTTCGAATGAATTAAGATATTATGAGCTGACAGAAAGAAAAAAAGGTTATCAAAGCACGGAACAGCGAAAAATGTGTACTTTGTTGTTATTTGATGAAGTTTCATGTTAATTTCGTTGTTCTTTGACCGATTTCGAATGAATTAAGATATTATGAGCTGACAGAAAGGAAAAAAGGTTATCAAAGCACGGAACAGCGAAAAATGTCTACTTTGTTGTTATTTGATGAAGTTTCATGTTAATTTCGTTGTTCTTTGACCGATTTCGAATGAATTAAGATATTATGAGCTGACAGCAAGGAAAAAAGGTTATCAAAGCACGGAACAGCGAAAAATGTCTACTTTGTTGTTATTTGATGAAGTTTCATGTTAATTTCGTTGTTCTTTGACCGATTTCGAATGAATTAAGATATTATGAGCTGACAGCAAGGAAAAAAGGTTATCAAAGCACGGAACAGCGAAAAATGTCTACTTTGTTGTTATTTCATGAAGTTCCATGTAAATTTCGTTGTTCTTTGACCGATTTCGAATGAATTAAGATATTATGAGCTGACAGCAAGGAAAAAAGGTTATCAAAGCACGGAACAGCGAAAAATGTCTACTTTGTTGTTATTTGATGAAATTCCACGTTAATTTCGTTGTTCTTTGAACGAATTCGAATGAATTAAGATATTTTGAAGCTGACACAGAAAGAAAAACGGTTATCGAAACACGGAACAGCTAAAAATGTCTACTTTGTTGTTATTTGATGAAATTCCACGTTAATTTCGTTGTTCTTTGAACGAATTCGAATGAATGAAGATATTTTGAAGCTGACACAGAAAGAAAACGGTTATCGAAACACGGAACAGCGAAAAATGTCTACTTTGTTGTTATTTGATGAAATTCCACGTTCATTTCGTTGTTCTTTGAACGAATTCGAATGAATTAAGATATTTTGAAGCTGACACAGAAAGAAAAATGGGTTATCGAAACACGGAACAGCGAAAAATGTCTACTTTGTTGTTATTTCATGAAGTTCCATGTAAATTTCGTTGTTCTTTGACCGATTTCGAATGAATTAAGATATTATGAGCTGACAGAAAGAAAAAAAGGTTATCAAAGCACGGAACAGCGAAAAATGTGTACTTTGTTGTTATTTGATGAAGTTTCATGTTAATTTCGTTGTTCTTTGACCGATTTCGAATGAATTAAGATATTATGAGCTGACAGAAAGGAAAAAAGGTTATCAAAGCACGGAACAGCGAAAAATGTCTACTTTGTTGTTATTTGATGAAATTCCACGTTAATTTCGTTGTTCTTTGGCCGATTTCGAATGAATTAAGATATTATGAGCTGACAGAAAGGAAAAAAGGTTATCAAAGCACGGAACAGCTAAAAATGTCTACTTTGTTGTTATTTGATGAAGTTTCATGTTAATTTCGTTGTTCTTTCAACGAATTCAAATGAATTAAGATATTTTGAAGCTGACACAGAAAGAAAAACGGTTATCAAAACACGGAACAGCTAAAAATGTCTACTTTGTTGTTATTTGATGAAGTTTCATGTTAATTTCGTTGTTCTTTGACCAATTTCGAATGAATTAAGATATTTTGAAGCTGACACAGAAAGAAAAACGGTTATCAAAACACGGAACAGCGAAAAATGTCTACTTTGTTGTTATTTCATGAAGTTCCATGTAAATTTCGTTGTTCTTTGACCGATTTCGAATGAATTAAGATATTATGAGCTGACAGAAAGAAAAAAAGGTTATCAAAGCACGGAACAGCGAAAAATGTGTACTTTGTTGTTATTTGATGAAGTTTCATGTTAATTTCGTTGTTCTTTGACCGATTTCGAATGAATTAAGATATTATGAGCTGACAGAAAGGAAAAAAGGTTATCAAAGCACGGAACAGCGAAAAATGTCTACTTTGTTGTTATTTGATGAAGTTTCATGTTAATTTCGTTGTTCTTTGACCGATTTCGAATGAATTAAGATATTATGAGCTGACAGCAAGGAAAAAAGGTTATCAAAGCACGGAACAGCGAAAAATGTCTACTTTGTTGTTATTTGATGAAGTTTCATGTTAATTTCGTTGTTCTTTGACCGATTTCGAATGAATTAAGATATTATGAGCTGACAGCAAGGAAAAAAGGTTATCAAAGAACGGAACAGCTAAAAATGTCTACTTTGTTGTTATTTGATGAAGTTTCATGTTAATTTCGTTGTTCTTTGACCGATTTCGAATGAATTAAGATATTTTGAAGCTGACACAGAAAGAAAAACGGTTATCAAAACACGGAACAGCGAAAAATGTCTACTTTGTTGTTATTTGATGAAGTTTCATGTTAATTTCGTTGTTCTTTGACCGATTTCGAATGAATTAAGATATTATGAGCTGACAGCAAGGAAAAAAGGTTATCAAAGCACGGAACAGCGAAAAATGTGTACTTTGTTGTTATTTGATGAAGTTTCATGTTAATTTCGTTGTTCTTTGACCGATTTCGAATGAATTAAGATATTATGAGCTGACAGAAAGGAAAAAAGGTTATCAAAGCACGGAACAGCGAAAAATGTGTACTTTGTTGTTGTTTGATGAAGTTCCATGTAAATTTCGTTGTTCTTTGACCGATTTCGAATGAATTAAGATATTATGAGCTGACAGCAAGGAAAAAAGGTTATCAAAGCACGGAACAGCTAAAAATGTCTACTTTGTTGTTATTTGATGAAGTTTCATGTTAATTTCGTTGTTCTTTGACCGATTTCGAATGAATTAAGATATTATGAGCTGACAGAAAGGAAAAAAGGTTATCAAAGCACGGAACAGCGAAAAATGTGTACTTTGTTGTTGTTTGATGAAGTTCCATGTAAATTTCGTTGTTCTTTGACCGATTTCGAATGAATTAAGATATTATGAGCTGACAGCAAGGAAAAAAGGTTATCAAAGCACGGAACAGCTAAAAATGTCTACTTTGTTGTTATTTGATGAAATTCCACGTTAATTTCGTTGTTCTTTGAACGAATTCGAATGAATTAAGACATTTTGAAGCTGACACAGAAAGAAAAACGGTTATCGAAACACGGAACAGCGAAAAATGTCTACTTTGTTGTTATTTGATGAAGTTTCATGTTAATTTCGTTGTTCTTTGACCGATTTCGAATGAATTAAGATATTATGAGCTGACAGCAAGGAAAAAAGGTTATCAAAGCACGGAACAGCGAAAAATGTCTACTTTGTTGTTATTTGATGAAATTCCACGTTAATTTCGTTGTTCTTTCAACGAATTCGAATGAATTAAGATATTTTGAAGCTGACACAGAAAGAAAAACGGTTATCAAAACACGGAACAGCTAAAAATGTCTACTTTGTTGTTATTTGATGAAGTTTCATGTTAATTTCGTTGTTCTTTGACCGATTTCGAATGAATTAAGATATTATGAGCTGACAGAAAGAAAAAAAGGTTATCAAAGCACGGAACAGCGAAAAATGTCTACTTTGTTGTTATTTGATGAAGTTTCATGTTAATTTCGTTGTTCTTTGGCCGATTTCGAATGAATTAAGATATTATGAGCTGACAGAAAGGAAAAAAGGTTATCAAAGCACGGAACAGCGAAAAATGTGTACTTTGTTGTTATTTGATGAAGTTTCATGTTAATTTCGTTGTTCTTTGACCGATTTCGAATGAATTAAGATATTATGAGCTGACAGCAAGGAAAAAAGGTTATCAAAGCACGGAACAGCGAAAAATGTCTACTTTGTTGTTATTTGATGAAATTCCACGTTAATTTCGTTGTTCTTTCAACGAATTCGAATGAATTAAGATATTTTGAAGCTGACACAGAAAGAAAAACGGTTATCAAAACACGGAACAGCTAAAAATGTCTATTTTGTTGTTATTTGATGAAGTTTCATGTTAATTTCGTTGTTCTTTGACCGATTTCGAATGAATTAAGATATTATGAGCTGACAGAAAGAAAAAAAGGTTATCAAAGCACGGAACAGCGAAAAATGTCTACTTTGTTGTTATTTGATGAAGTTTCATGTTAATTTCGTTGTTCTTTGGCCGATTTCGAATGAATTAAGATATTATGAGCTGACAGAAAGGAAAAAAGGTTATCAAAGCACGGAACAGCGAAAAATGTGTACTTTGTTGTTATTTGATGAAGTTTCATGTTAATTTCGTTGTTCTTTGACCGATTTCGAATGAATTAAGATATTATGAGCTGACAGAAAGAAAAAAAGGTTATCAAAGCACGGAACAGCGAAAAATGTCTACTTTGTTGTTATTTGATGAAATTCCACGTTAATTTCGTTGTTCTTTGAACGAATTCGAATGAATTAAGATATTATGAGCTGACAGAAAGGAGAAAAGGTTATCAAAGCACGGAACAGCGAAAAATGTCTACTTTGTTGTTATTTGATGAAGTTTCATGTTAATTTCGTTGTTCTTTGGCCGATTTCGAATGAATTAAGATATTATGAGCTGACTGAAAGAAAAAAAGGTTATCAAAGCACGGAACAGCGAAAAATGTGTACTTTGTTGTTATTTGATGAAGTTTCATGTTAATTTCGTTGTTCTTTGACCGATTTCGAATGAATTAAGATATTATGAGCTGACAGAAAGAAAAAAAGGTTATCAAAGCACGGAACAGCGAAAAAAGTCTACTTTGTTGTTATTTGATGAAGTTTCATGTTAATTTCGTTGTTCTTTGGCCGATTTCGAATGAATTAAGATATTATGAGCTGACAGAAAGGAAAAAAGGTTATCAAAGCACGGAACAGCGAAAAATGTGTACTTTGTTGTTATTTGATGAAGTTTCATGTTAATTTCGTTGTTCTTTGACCGATTTCGAATGAATTAAGATATTATGAGCTGACAGAAAGAAAAAAAGGTTATCAAAGCACGGAACAGCGAAAAATGTGTACTTTGTTGTTATTTGATGAAGTTTCATGTTAATTTCGTTGTTCTTTGACCGATTTCGAATGAATTAAGATATTATGAGCTGACAGCAAGGAAAAAAGGTTATCAAAGCACGGAACAGCTAAAAATGTCTACTTTGTTGTTATTTGATGAAGTTTCATGTTAATTTCGTTGTTCTTTGACCGATTTCGAATGAATTAAGATATTATGAGCTGACAGAAAGGAAAAAAGGTTATCAAAGCACGGAACAGCGAAAAATGTCTACTTTGTTGTTATTTGATGAAGTTTCATGTTAATTTCGTTGTTCTTTGACCGATTTCGAATGAATTAAGATATTATGAGCTGACAGCAAGGAAAAAAGGTTATCAATGCACGGAACAGCGAAAAATGTCTACTTTGTTGTTATTTGATGAAGTTTCATGTTAATTTCGTTGTTCTTTGACCGATTTCGAATGAATTAAGATATTATGAGCTGACAGCAAGGAAAAAAGGTTATCAAAGCACGGAACAGCTAAAAATGTCTACTTTGTTGTTATTTGATGAAATTCCACGTTAATTTCGTTGTTCTTTCAACGAATTCGAATGAATTAAGATATTTTGAAGCTGACACAGAAAGAAAAACGGTTATCAAAACACGGAACAGCGAAAAATGTCTACTTTGTTGTTATTTGATGAAGTTTCATGTTAATTTCGTTGTTCTTTGACCGATTTCGAATGAATTAAGATATTATGAGCTGACAGCAAGGAAAAAAGGTTATCAAAGCACGGAACAGCGAAAAATGTGTACTTTGTTGTTATTTGATGAAGTTTCATGTTAATTTCGTTGTTCTTTGACCGATTTCGAATGAATTAAGATATTATGAGCTGACAGAAAGGAAAAAAGGTTATCAAAGCACGGAACAGCGAAAAATGTCTACTTTGTTGTTATTTGATGAAATTCCACGTTAATTTCGTTGTTCTTTCAACGAATTCGAATGAATTAAGATATTTTGAAGCTGACACAGAAAGAAAAACGGTTATCGAAACACGGAACAGCGAAAAATGTGTACTTTGTTGTTGTTTGATGAAGTTCCATGTAAATTTCGTTGTTCTTTGACCGATTTCGAATGAATTAAGATATTATGAGCTGACAGAAAGGAAAAAAGGTTATCAAAGCACGGAACAGCGAAAAATGTCTACTTTGTTGTTATTTGATGAAGTTTCATGTTAATTTCGTTGTTCTTTGACCGATTTCGAATGAATTAAGATATTATGAGCTGACAGCAAGGAAAAAAGGTTATCAAAGCACGGAACAGCGAAAAATGTCTACTTTGTTGTTATTTGATGAAGTTTCATGTTAATTTCGTTGTTCTTTGACCGATTTCGAATGAATTAAGATATTATGAGCTGACAGCAAGGAAAAAAGGTTATCAAAGCACGGAACAGCTAAAAATGTCTACTTTGTTGTTATTTGATGAAGTTTCATGTTAATTTCGTTGTTCTTTGACCGATTTCGAATGAATTAAGATATTTTGAAGCTGACACAGAAAGAAAAACGGTTATCAAAACACGGAACAGCGAAAAATGTCTACTTTGTTGTTATTTGATGAAGTTTCATGTTAATTTCGTTGTTCTTTGACCGATTTCGAATGAATTAAGATATTATGAGCTGACAGCAAGGAAAAAAGGTTATCAAAGCACGGAACAGCGAAAAATGTGTACTTTGTTGTTATTTGATGAAGTTTCATGTTAATTTCGTTGTTCTTTGACCGATTTCGAATGAATTAAGATATTATGAGCTGACAGAAAGGAAAAAAGGTTATCAAAGCACGGAACAGCGAAAAATGTGTACTTTGTTGTTGTTTGATGAAGTTTCATGTTAATTTCGTTGTTCTTTGACCGATTTCGAATGAATTAAGATATTATGAGCTGACAGCAAGGAAAAAAGGTTATCAAAGCACGGAACAGCGAAAAATGTGTACTTTGTTGTTATTTGATGAAGTTTCATGTTAATTTCGTTGTTCTTTGACCGATTTCGAATGAATTAAGATATTATGAGCTGACAGAAAGAAAAAAAGGTTATCAAAGCACGGAACAGCGAAAAATGTGTACTTTGTTGTTATTTGATGAAGTTTCATGTTAATTTCGTTGTTCTTTGACCGATTTCGAATGAATTAAGATATTATGAGCTGACAGCAAGGAAAAAAGGTTATCAAAGCACGGAACAGCGAAAAATGTCTACTTTGTTGTTATTTGATGAAGTTCCATGTAAATTTCGTTGTTCTTTGACCGATTTCGAATGAATTAAGATATTATGAGCTGACAGAAAGAAAAAAAGGTTATCAAAGCACGGAACAGCGAAAAATGTGTACTTTGTTGTTATTTGATGAAGTTTCATGTTAATTTCGTTGTTCTTTGACCGATTTCGAATGAATTAAGATATTATGAGCTGACAGAAAGGAAAAAAGGTTATCAAAGCACGGAACAGCGAAAAATGTCTACTTTGTTGTTATTTGATGAAGTTTCATGTTAATTTCGTTGTTCTTTGGCCGATTTCGAATGAATTAAGATATTATGAGCTGACAGCAAGGAAAAAAGGTTATCAAAGCACGGAACAGCGAAAAATGTCTACTTTGTTGTTATTTCATGAAGTTCCATGTAAATTTCGTTGTTCTTTGACCGATTTCGAATGAATTAAGATATTATGAGCTGACAGAAAGAAAAAAAGGTTATCAAAGCACGGAACAGCTAAAAATGTCTACTTTGTTGTTATTTGATGAAGTTTCATGTTAATTTCGTTGTTCTTTGACCGATTTCGAATGAATTAAGATATTATGAGCTGACAGCAAGGAAAAAAGGTTATCAAAGCACGGAACAGCTAAAAATGTCTACTTTGTTGTTATTTGATGAAGTTTCATGTTAATTTCGTTGTTCTTTGACCGATTTCGAATGAATTAAGATATTATGAGCTGACAGCAAGGAAAAAAGGTTATCAAAGCACGGAACAGCTAAAAATGTCTACTTTGTTGTTATTTGATGAAGTTTCATGTTAATTTCGTTGTTCTTTGACCGATTTCGAATGAATTAAGATATTTTGAAGCTGACACAGAAAGAAAAACGGTTATCAAAACACGGAACAGCGAAAAATGTCTACTTTGTTGTTATTTGATGAAGTTTCATGTTAATTTCGTTGTTCTTTGACCGATTTCGAATGAATTAAGATATTATGAGCTGACAGAAAGGAAAAAAGGTTATCAAAGCACGGAACAGCGAAAAATGTCTACTTTGTTGTTATTTGATGAAATTCCACGTTAATTTCGTTGTTCTTTGAACGAATTCGAATGAATTAAGACATTTTGAAGCTGACACAGAAAGAAAAACGGTTATCGAAACACGGAACAGCGAAAAATGTGTACTGTGTTGTTATTTCATGAAGTTCCATGTAAATTTCGTTGTTCTTTGACCGATTTCGAATGAATTAAGATATTATGAGCTGACAGAAAGAAAAAAAAGGTTATCAAAGCACGGAACAGCGAAAAATGTCTACTTTGTTGTTATTTGATGAAATTCCACGTTAATTTCGTTGTTCTTTGAACGAATTCGAATGAATTAAGATATTTTGAAGCTGACACAGAAAGAAAAACGGTTATCGAAACACGGAACAGCGAAAAATGTCTACTTTGTTGTTATTTCATGAAGTTCCATGTAAATTTCGTTGTTCTTTGACCGATTTCGAATGAATTAAGATATTATGAGCTGACAGAAAGAAAAAAAGGTTATCAAAGCACGGAACAGCGAAAAATGTGTACTTTGTTGTTATTTGATGAAGTTTCATGTTAATTTCGTTGTTCTTTGACCGATTTCGAATGAATTAAGATATTATGAGCTGACAGAAAGAAAAAAAGGTTATCAAAGCACGGAACAGCGAAAAATGTCTACTTTGTTGTTATTTGATGAAATTCCACGTTAATTTCGTTGTTCTTTCAACGAATTCGAATGAATTAAGATATTTTGAAGCTGACACAGAAAGAAAAACGGTTATCGAAACACGGAACAGCGAAAAATGTCTACTTTGTTGTTATTTCATGAAGTTCCATGTAAATTTCGTTGTTCTTTGACCGATTTCGAATGAATTAAGATATTATGAGCTGACAGAAAGAAAAAAAGGTTATCAAAGCACGGAACAGCGAAAAATGTCTACTTTGTTGTTATTTCATGAAGTTCCATGTAAATTTCGTTGTTCTTTGACCGATTTCGAATGAATTAAGATATTATGAGCTGACAGAAAGAAAAAAAGGTTATCAAAGCACGGAACAGCGAAAAATGTCTACTTTGTTGTTATTTGATGAAGTTTCATGTTAATTTCGTTGTTCTTTGACCGATTTCGAATGAATTAAGATATTATGAGCTGACAGAAAGGAAAAAAGGTTATCAAAGCACGGAACAGCGAAAAATGTGTACTTTGTTGTTGTTTGATGAAGTGCCATGTAAATTTCGTTGTTCTTTGACCGATTTCGAATGAATTAAGATATTATGAGCTGACAGCAAGGAAAAAAGGTTATCAAAGCACGGAACAGCGAAAAATGTCTACTTTGTTGTTATTTGATGAAGTTTCATGTTAATTTCGTTGTTCTTTGACCGATTTCGAATGAATTAAGATATTATGAGCTGACAGCAAGGAAAAAAGGTTATCAAAGCACGGAACAGCTAAAAATGTCTACTTTGTTGTTATTTGATGAAGTTTCATGTTAATTTCGTTGTTCTTTGACCGATTTCGAATGAATTAAGATATTATGAGCTGACATCAAGGAAAAAAGGTTATCAAAGCACGGAACAGCGAAAAATGTCTACTTTGTTGTTATTTGATGAAGTTTCATGTTAATTTCGTTGTTCTTTGACCGATTTCGAATGAATTAAGATATTATGAGCTGACAGAAAGAAAAAAAGGTTATCAAAGCACGGAACAGCGAAAAATGTCTACTTTGTTGTTATTTGATGAAATTCCACGTTAATTTCGTTGTTCTTTCAACGAATTCGAATGAATTAAGATATTTTGAAGCTGACACAGAAAGAAAAACGGTTATCGAAACACGGAACAGCGAAAAATGTCTACTTTGTTGTTATTTGATGAAGTTTCATGTTAATTTCGTTGTTCTTTGACCGATTTCGAATGAATTAAGATATTATGAGCTGACAGAAAGAAAAAAAGGTTATCAAAGCACGGAACAGCGAAAAATGTCTACTTTGTTGTTATTTCATGAAGTTCCATGTAAATTTCGTTGTTCTTTGACCGATTTCGAATGAATTAAGATATTATGAGCTGTCAGAAAGGAAAAAAGGTTATCAAAGCACGGAACAGCTAAAAATGTCTACTTTGTTGTTATTTGATGAAGTTTCATGTTAATTTCGTTGTTCTTTCAACGAATTCGAATGAATTAAGATATTTTGAAGCTGACACAGAAAGAAAAACGGTTATCAAAACACGGAACAGCTAAAAATGTCTACTTTGTTGTTATTTGATGAAGTTTCATGTTAATTTCGTTGTTCTTTGACCGATTTCGAATGAATTAAGATATTTTGAAGCTGACACAGAAAGAAAAACGGTTATCAAAACACGGAACAGCGAAAAATGTCTACTTTGTTGTTATTTCATGAAGTTCCATGTAAATTTCGTTGTTCTTTGACCGATTTCGAATGAATTAAGATATTATGAGCTGACAGAAAGAAAAAAAGGTTATCAAAGCACGGAACAGCGAAAAATGTCTACTTTGTTGTTATTTGATGAAGTTTCATGTTAATTTCGTTGTTCTTTGACCGATTTCGAATGAATTAAGATATTATGAGCTGACAGAAAGGAAAAAAGGTTATCAAAGCAGGGAACAGCGAAAAATGTCTACTTTGTTGTTATTTGATGAAATTCCACGTTAATTTCGTTGTTCTTTCAACGAATTCGAATGAATTAAGATATTTTGAAGCTGACACAGAAAGAAAAACGGTTATCGAAACACGGAACAGCGAAAAATGTGTACTTTGTTGTTATTTCATGAAGTTCCATGTAAATTTCGTTGTTCTGTGACCGATTTCGAATGAATTAAGATATTATGAGCTGACAGAAAGAAAAAAAGGTTATCAAAGCACGGAACAGCGAAAAATGTCTACTTTGTTGTTATTTGATGAAGTTTCATGTTAATTTCGTTGTTCTTTGACCGATTTCGAATGAATTAAGATATTATGAGCTGACAGCAAGGAAAAAAGGTTATCAAAGCACGGAACAGCGAAAAATGTCTACTTTGTTGTTATTTGATGAAATTCCACGTTAATTTCGTTGTTCTTTGACCGATTTCGAATGAATTAAGATATTATGAGCTGACAGCAAGGAAAAAAGGTTATCAAAGCACGGAACAGCTAAAAATGTCTACTTTGTTGTTATTTGATGAAATTCCACGTTAATTTCGTTGTTCTTTGAACGAATTCGAATGAATTAAGATATTTTGAAGCTGACACAGAAAGAAAAACGGTTATCGAAACACGGAACAGCGAAAAATGTGTACTTTGTTGTTGTTTGATGAAGTTCCATGTAAATTTCGTTGTTCTTTGACCGATTTCGAATGAATTAAGATATTATGAGCTGACAGAAAGAAAAAAAGGTTATCAAAGCACGGAACAGCGAAAAATGTGTACTTTGTTGTTATTTGATGAAGTTTCATGTTAATTTCGTTGTTCTTTGACCGATTTCGAATGAATTAAGATATTATGAGCTGACAGAAAGGAAAAAAGGTTATCAAAGCACGGAACAGCGAAAAATGTGTACTTTGTTGTTGTTTGATGAAGTTCCATGTAAATTTCGTTGTTCTTTGACCGATTTCGAATGAATTAAGATATTATGAGCTGACAGCAAGGAAAAAAGGTTATCAAAGCACGGAACAGCTAAAAATGTCTACTTTGTTGTTATTTGATGAAATTCCACGTTAATTTCGTTGTTCTTTGAACGAATTCGAATGAATTAAGACATTTTGAAGCTGACACAGAAAGAAAAACGGTTATCGAAACACGGAACAGCGAAAAATGTCTACTTTGTTGTTATTTGATGAAGTTTCATGTTAATTTCGTTGTTCTTTGACCGATTTCGAATGAATTAAGATATTATGAGCTGACAGCAAGGAAAAAAGGTTATCAAAGCACGGAACAGCGAAAAATGTCTACTTTGTTGTTATTTGATGAAATTCCACGTTAATTTCGTTGTTCTTTCAACGAATTCGAATGAATTAAGATATTTTGAAGCTGACACAGAAAGAAAAACGGTTATCAAAACACGGAACAGCTAAAAATGTCTACTTTGTTGTTATTTGATGAAGTTTCATGTTAATTTCGTTGTTCTTTGACCGATTTCGAATGAATTAAGATATTATGAGCTGACAGAAAGAAAAAAAGGTTATCAAAGCACGGAACAGCGAAAAATGTCTACTTTGTTGTTATTTGATGAAGTTTCATGTTAATTTCGTTGTTCTTTGGCCGATTTCGAATGAATTAAGATATTATGAGCTGACAGAAAGGAAAAAAGGTTATCAAAGCACGGAACAGCGAAAAATGTCTACTTTGTTGTTATTTGATGAAGTTTCATGTTAATTTCGTTGTTCTTTGACCGATTTCGAATGAATTAAGATATTATGAGCTGACAGAAAGAAAAAAGGTTATCAAAGCACGGAACAGCGAAAAATGTCTACTTTGTTGTTATTTCATGAAGTTCCATGTAAATTTCGTTGTTCTTTGACCGATTTCGAATGAATTAAGATATTTTGAAGCTGACAGCAAGGAAAAAAGGTTATCAAAGCACGGAACAGCTAAAAATGTCTACTTTGTTGTTATTTGATGAAGTTTCATGTTAATTTCGTTGTTCTTTGAACGAATTCGAATGAATTAAGACATTTTGAAGCTGACACAGAAAGAAAAACGGTTATCGAAACACGGAACAGCGAAAAATTTGTACTTTGTTGTTATTTCATGAAGTTCCATGTAAATTTCGTTGTTCTTTGACCGATTTCGAATGAATTAAGATATTATGAGCTGACAGAAAGAAAAAAAGGTTATCAAAGCACGGAACAGCGAAAAATGTGTACTTTGTTGTTATTTGATGAAGTTTCATGTTAATTTCGTTGTTCTTTGACCGATTTCGAATGAATTAAGATATTATGAGCTGACAGAAAGGAAAAAAGGTTATCAAAGCACGGAACAGCGAAAAATGTGTACTTTGTTGTTGTTTGATGAAGTTCCATGTAAATTTCGTTGTTCTTTGACCGATTTCGAATGAATTAAGATATTATGAGCTGACAGCAAGGAAAAAAGGTTATCAAAGCACGGAACAGCGAAAAATGTCTACTTTGTTGTTATTTGATGAAGTTTCATGTTAATTTCGTTGTTCTTTGACCGATTTCGAACGAATTAAGATATTATGAGCTGACAGCAAGGAAAAAAGGTTATCAAAGCACGGAACAGCGAAAAATGTGTACTTTGTTGTTATTTGATGAAGTTTCATGTTAATTTCGTTGTTCTTTGACCGATTTCGAATGAATTAAGATATTATGAGCTGACAGAAAGAAAAAAAGGTTATCAAAGCACGGAACAGCGAAAAATGTGTACTTTGTTGTTATTTGATGAAGTTTCATGTTAATTTCGTTGTTCTTTGACCGATTTCGAATGAATTAAGATATTATGAGCTGACAGAAAGAAAAAAAGGTTATCAAAGCACGGAACAGCGAAAAATGTCTACTTTGTTGTTATTTGATGAAATTCCACGTTAATTTCGTTGTTCTTTGAACGAATTCGAATGAATTAAGATATTTTGAAGCTGACACAGAAAGAAAAACGGTTATCGAAACACGGAACAGCGAAAAATGTGTACTTTGTTGTTATTTGATGAAGTTCCATGTAAATTTCGTTGTTCTTTGACCGATTTCGAATGAATTAAGATATTATGAGCTGACAGAAAGAAAAAAAGGTTATCAAAGCACGGAACAGCGAAAAATGTGTACTTTGTTGTTATTTGATGAAGTTTCATGTTAATTTCGTTGTTCTTTGACCGATTTCGAATGAATTAAGATATTTTGAAGCTGACACAGAAAGAAAAACGGTTATCAAAACACGGAACAGCGAAAAATGTCTACTTTGTTGTTATTTGATGAAGTTTCATGTTAATTTCGTTGTTCTTTGACCGATTTCGAATGAATTAAGATATTATGAGCTGACAGCAAGGAAAAAAGGTTATCAAAGCACGGAACAGCGAAAAATGTGTACTTTGTTGTTATTTGATGAAGTTTCATGTTAATTTCGTTGTTCTTTGACCGATTTCGAATGAATTAAGATATTATGAGCTGACAGAAAGAAAAAAAGGTTATCAAAGCACGGAACAGCGAAAAATGTGTACTTTGTTGTTATTTGATGAAGTTTCATGTTAATTTCGTTGTTCTTTGACCGATTTCGAATGAATTAAGATATTATGAGCTGACAGCAAGGAAAAAAGGTTATCAAAGCACGGAACAGCGAAAAATGTCTACTTTGTTGTTATTTGATGAAGTTTCATGTTAATTTCGTTGTTCTTTGACCGATTTCGAATGAATTAAGATATTTTGAAGCTGACACAGAAAGAAAAAAGGTTATCGAAACACGGAACAGCGAAAAATGTCTACTTTGTTGTTATTTCATGAAGTTCCATGTAAATTTCGTTGTTCTTTGACCGATTTCGAATGAATTAAGATATTATGAGCTGACAGCAAGGAAAAAAGGTTATCAAAGCACGGAACAGCGAAAAAATGTGTACTTTGTTGTTATTTGATGAAGTTTCATGTTAATTTCGTTGTTCTTTGACCGATTTCGAATGAATTAAGATATTATGAGCTGACAGAAAGAAAAAAAGGTTATCAAAGCACGGAACAGCGAAAAATGTCTACTTTGTTGTTATTTGATGAAATTCCACGTTAATTTCGTTGTTCTTTGACCGATTTCGAATGAATTAAGATATTATGAGCTGACAGCAAGGAAAAAAGGTTATCAAAGCACGGAACAGCTAAAAATGTCTACTTTGTTGTTATTTGATGAAATTCCACGTTAATTTCGTTGTTCTTTGAACGAATTCGAATGAATTAAGATATTTTGAAGCTGACACAGAAAGAAAAACGGTTATCGAAACACGGAACAGCGAAAAATGTGTACTTTGTTGTTGTTTGATGAAGTTCCATGTAAATTTCGTTGTTCTGTGACCGATTTCGAATGAATTAAGATATTATGAGCTGACAGAAAGAAAAAAAGGTTATCAAAGCACGGAACAGCGAAAAATGTCTACTTTGTTGTTATTTGATGAAGTTTCATGTTAATTTCGTTGTTCTTTGACCGATTTCGAATGAATTAAGATATTATGAGCTGACAGCAAGGAAAAAAGGTTATCAAAGCACGGAACAGCGAAAAATGTCTACTTTGTTGTTATTTGATGAAATTCCACGTTAATTTCGTTGTTCTTTGACCGATTTCGAATGAATTAAGATATTATGAGCTGACAGCAAGGAAAAAAGGTTATCAAAGCACGGAACAGCTAAAAATGTCTACTTTGTTGTTATTTGATGAAATTCCACGTTAATTTCGTTGTTCTTTGAACGAATTCGAATGAATTAAGATATTTTGAAGCTGACACAGAAAGAAAAACGGTTATCGAAACACGGAACAGCGAAAAATGTGTACTTTGTTGTTGTTTGATGAAGTTCCATGTAAATTTCGTTGTTCTTTGACCGATTTCGAATGAATTAAGATATTATGAGCTGACAGAAAGAAAAAAAGGTTATCAAAGCACGGAACAGCGAAAAATGTGTACTTTGTTGTTATTTGATGAAGTTTCATGTTAATTTCGTTGTTCTTTGACCGATTTCGAATGAATTAAGATATTATGAGCTGACAGAAAGGAAAAAAGGTTATCAAAGCACGGAACAGCGAAAAATGTGTACTTTGTTGTTGTTTGATGAAGTTCCATGTAAATTTCGTTGTTCTTTGACCGATTTCGAATGAATTAAGATATTATGAGCTGACAGCAAGGAAAAAAGGTTATCAAAGCACGGAACAGCTAAAAATGTCTACTTTGTTGTTATTTGATGAAATTCCACGTTAATTTCGTTGTTCTTTGAACGAATTCGAATGAATTAAGACATTTTGAAGCTGACACAGAAAGAAAAAACGGTTATCGAAACACGGAACAGCGAAAAATGTCTACTTTGTTGTTATTTGATGAAGTTTCATGTTAATTTCGTTGTTCTTTGACCGATTTCGAATGAATTAAGATATTATGAGCTGACAGCAAGGAAAAAAGGTTATCAAAGCACGGAACAGCGAAAAATGTCTACTTTGTTGTTATTTGATGAAATTCCACGTTAATTTCGTTGTTCTTTCAACGAATTCGAATGAATTAAGATATTTTGAAGCTGACACAGAAAGAAAAACGGTTATCAAAACACGGAACAGCTAAAAATGTCTACTTTGTTGTTATTTGATGAAGTTTCATGTTAATTTCGTTGTTCTTTGACCGATTTCGAATGAATTAAGATATTATGAGCTGACAGAAAGAAAAAAAGGTTATCAAAGCACGGAACAGCGAAAAATGTCTACTTTGTTGTTATTTGATGAAGTTTCATGTTAATTTCGTTGTTCTTTGGCCGATTTCGAATGAATTAAGATATTATGAGCTGACAGAAAGGAAAAAAGGTTATCAAAGCACGGAACAGCGAAAAATGTCTACTTTGTTGTTATTTGATGAAGTTTCATGTTAATTTCGTTGTTCTTTGACCGATTTCGAATGAATTAAGATATTATGAGCTGACAGAAAGAAAAAAGGTTATCAAAGCACGGAACAGCGAAAAATGTCTACTTTGTTGTTATTTCATGAAGTTCCATGTAAATTTCGTTGTTCTTTGACCGATTTCGAATGAATTAAGATATTTTGAAGCTGACAGCAAGGAAAAAAGGTTATCAAAGCACGGAACAGCGAAAAATGTCTACTTTGTTGTTATTTGATGAAGTTTCATGTTAATTTCGTTGTTCTTTGACCGATTTCGAATGAATTAAGATATTATGAGCTGACAGAAAGGAAAAAAGGTTATCAAAGCACGGAACAGCGAAAAATGTCTACTTTGTTGTTATTTCATGAAGTTCCATGTAAATTTCGTTGTTCTTTGACCGATTTCGAATGAATTAAGATATTATGAGCTGACAGAAAGGAAAAAAGGTTATCAAAGCACGGAACAGCTAAAAATGTCTACTTTGTTGTTATTTGATGAAATTCCACGTTAATTTCGTTGTTCTTTGAACGAATTCGAATGAATTAAGACATTTTGAAGCTGACACAGAAAGAAAAAACGGTTATCGAAACACGGAACAGCGAAAAATGTGTACTTTGTTGTTATTTCATGAAGTTCCATGTAAATTTCGTTGTTCTTTGACCGATTTCGAATGAATTAAGATATTATGAGCTGACAGAAAGAAAAAAAGGTTATCAAAGCACGGAACAGCGAAAAATGTGTACTTTGTTGTTATTTGATGAAGTTTCATGTTAATTTCGTTGTTCTTTGACCGATTTCGAATGAATTAAGATATTATGAGCTGACAGAAAGGAAAAAAGGTTATCAAAGCACGGAACAGCGAAAAATGTGTACTTTGTTGTTGTTTGATGAAGTTCCATGTAAATTTCGTTGTTCTTTGACCGATTTCGAATGAATTAAGATATTATGAGCTGACAGCAAGGAAAAAAGGTTATCAAAGCACGGAACAGCGAAAAATGTCTACTTTGTTGTTATTTGATGAAGTTTCATGTTAATTTCGTTGTTCTTTGACCGATTTCGAACGAATTAAGATATTATGAGCTGACAGCAAGGAAAAAAGGTTATCAAAGCACGGAACAGCGAAAAATGTGTACTTTGTTGTTATTTGATGAAGTTTCATGTTAATTTCGTTGTTCTTTGACCGATTTCGAATGAATTAAGATATTATGAGCTGACAGAAAGAAAAAAAGGTTATCAAAGCACGGAACAGCGAAAAATGTGTACTTTGTTGTTATTTGATGAAGTTTCATGTTAATTTCGTTGTTCTTTGACCGATTTCGAATGAATTAAGATATTATGAGCTGACAGAAAGAAAAAAAGGTTATCAAAGCACGGAACAGCGAAAAATGTCTACTTTGTTGTTATTTGATGAAATTCCACGTTAATTTCGTTGTTCTTTGAACGAATTCGAATGAATTAAGATATTTTGAAGCTGACACAGAAAGAAAAACGGTTATCGAAACACGGAACAGCGAAAAATGTGTACTTTGTTGTTATTTGATGAAGTTCCATGTAAATTTCGTTGTTCTTTGACCGATTTCGAATGAATTAAGATATTATGAGCTGACAGAAAGAAAAAAAGGTTATCAAAGCACGGAACAGCGAAAAATGTGTACTTTGTTGTTATTTGATGAAGTTTCATGTTAATTTCGTTGTTCTTTGACCGATTTCGAATGAATTAAGATATTTTGAAGCTGACACAGAAAGAAAAACGGTTATCAAAACACGGAACAGCGAAAAATGTCTACTTTGTTGTTATTTGATGAAGTTTCATGTTAATTTCGTTGTTCTTTGACCGATTTCGAATGAATTAAGATATTATGAGCTGACAGCAAGGAAAAAAGGTTATCAAAGCACGGAACAGCGAAAAATGTGTACTTTGTTGTTATTTGATGAAGTTTCATGTTAATTTCGTTGTTCTTTGACCGATTTCGAATGAATTAAGATATTATGAGCTGACAGAAAGAAAAAAAGGTTATCAAAGCACGGAACAGCGAAAAATGTGTACTTTGTTGTTATTTGATGAAGTTTCATGTTAATTTCGTTGTTCTTTGACCGATTTCGAATGAATTAAGATATTATGAGCTGACAGCAAGGAAAAAAGGTTATCAAAGCACGGAACAGCGAAAAATGTCTACTTTGTTGTTATTTGATGAAGTTTCATGTTAATTTCGTTGTTCTTTGACCGATTTCGAATGAATTAAGATATTTTGAAGCTGACACAGAAAGAAAAACGGTTATCGAAACACGGAACAGCGAAAAATGTCTACTTTGTTGTTATTTCATGAAGTTCCATGTAAATTTCGTTGTTCTTTGACCGATTTCGAATGAATTAAGATATTATGAGCTGACAGCAAGGAAAAAAGGTTATCAAAGCACGGAACAGCGAAAAATGTGTACTTTGTTGTTATTTGATGAAGTTTCATGTTAATTTCGTTGTTCTTTGACCGATTTCGAATGAATTAAGATATTATGAGCTGACAGAAAGAAAAAAAGGTTATCAAAGCACGGAACAGCGAAAAATGTCTACTTTGTTGTTATTTGATGAAATTCCACGTTAATTTCGTTGTTCTTTGACCGATTTCGAATGAATTAAGATATTATGAGCTGACAGCAAGGAAAAAAGGTTATCAAAGCACGGAACAGCTAAAAATGTCTACTTTGTTGTTATTTGATGAAATTCCACGTTAATTTCGTTGTTCTTTGAACGAATTCGAATGAATTAAGATATTTTGAAGCTGACACAGAAAGAAAAACGGTTATCGAAACACGGAACAGCGAAAAATGTGTACTTTGTTGTTGTTTGATGAAGTTCCATGTAAATTTCGTTGTTCTTTGACCGATTTCGAATGAATTAAGATATTATGAGCTGACAGAAAGGAAAAAAGGTTATCAAAGCACGGAACAGCGAAAAATGTCTACTTTGTTGTTATTTGATGAAATTCCACGTTAATTTCGTTGTTCTTTCAACGAATTCGAATGAATTAAGATATTTTGAAGCTGACACAGAAAGAAAAACGGTTATCAAAATACGGAACAGCGAAAAATGTCTACTTTGTTGTTATTTGATGAAGTTTCATGTTAATTTCGTTGTTCTTTGACCGATTTCGAATGAATTAAGATATTATGAGCTGACAGAAAGAAAAAAAGGTTATCAAAGCACGGAACAGCGAATAATGTCTACTTTGTTGTTATTT
>CAJVCO010000303.1:0-28280 GCA_910595825.1 Philhelius pedissequus
CTGTCAGCTCATAATATCTTAATTCATTCGAAATCGGTCAAAGAACAACGAAATTAACATGAAACTTCATCAAATAACAACAAAGTAGACATTTTTCGCTGTTCCGTGCTTTGATAACCTTTTTTTCTTTCTGTCAGCTCATAATATCTTAATTCATTCGAAATCGGTCAAAGAACAACGAAATTAACATGAAACTTCATCAAATAACAACAAAGTAGACATTTTTCGCTGTTCCGTGCTTTGATAACCTTTTTTTCTTTCTGTCAGCTCATAATATCTTAATTCATTCGAAATCGGTCAAAGAACAACGAAATTAACATGAAACTTCATCAAATAACAACAAAGTAGACATTTTTCGCTGTTCCGTGCTTTGATAACCTTTTTTTCTTTCTGTCAGCTCATAATATCTTAATTCATTCGAAATCGGTCAAAGAACAACGAAATTAACATGAAACTTCATCAAATAACAACAAAGTAGACATTTTTCGCTGTTCCGTGTTTCGATAACCGTTTTTCTTTCTGTGTCAGCTTTAAAATATCTTAATTCATTCGAATTCGTTGAAAGAACAACGAAATTAACGTGGAATTTCATCAAATAACAACAAAGTAGACATTTTTCGCTGTTCCGTGCTTTGATAACCTTTTTTTCTTTCTGTCAGCTCATAATATCTTAATTCATTCGAAATCGGTCAAAGAACAACGAAATTAACATGAAACTTCATCAAATAACAACAAAGTAGACATTTTTCGCTGTTCCGTGCTTTGATAACCTTTTTTTCTTTCTGTCAGCTCATAATATCTTAATTCATTCGAAATCGGTCAAAGAACAACGAAATTAACATGAAACTTCATCAAATAACAACAAAGTAGACATTTTTCGCTGTTCCGTGCTTTGATAACCTTTTTTTCTTTCTGTCAGCTCATAATATCTTAATTCATTCGAAATCGGTCAAAGAACAACGAAATTAACATGAAACTTCATCAAATAACAACAAAGTAGACATTTTTCGCTGTTCCGTGCTTTGATAACCTTTTTTTCTTTCTGTCAGCTCATAATATCTTAATTCATTCGAAATCGGTCAAAGAACAACGAAATTAACATGAAACTTCATCAAATAACAACAAAGTAGACATTTTTCGCTGTTCCGTGTTTCGATAACCGTTTTTCTTTCTGTGTCAGCTTCAAAATATCTTAATTCATTCGAATTCGTTGAAAGAACAACGAAATTAACGTGGAATTTCATCAAATAACAACAAAGTAGACATTTTTCGCTGTTCCGTGCTTTGATAACCTTTTTTTCTTTCTGTCAGCTCATAATATCTTAATTCATTCGAAATCGGTCAAAGAACAACGAAATTAACATGAAACTTCATCAAATAACAACAAAGTAGACATTTTTCGCTGTTCCGTGCTTTGATAACCTTTTTTTCTTTCTGTCAGCTCATAATATCTTAATTCATTCGAAATCGGTCAAAGAACAACGAAATTAACATGAAACTTCATCAAATAACAACAAAGTAGACATTTTTCGCTGTTCCGTGCTTTGATAACCTTTTTTTCTTTCTGTCAGCTCATAATATCTTAATTCATTCGAAATCGGTCAAAGAACAACGAAATTAACATGAAACTTCATCAAATAACAACAAAGTAGACATTTTTCGCTGTTCCGTGCTTTGATAACCTTTTTTTCTTTCTGTCAGCTCATAATATCTTAATTCATTCGAAATCGGTCAAAGAACAACGAAATTAACATGAAACTTCATCAAATAACAACAAAGTAGACATTTTTTCGCTGTTCCGTGCTTTGATAACCTTTTTTTCTTTCTGTCAGCTCATAATATCTTAATTCATTCGAAATCGGTCAAAGAACAACGAAATTAACATGAAACTTCATCAAATAACAACAAAGTAGACATTTTTCGCTGTTCCGTGTTTCGATAACCGTTTTTCTTTCTGTGTCAGCTTCAAAATATCTTAATTCATTCGAATTCGTTGAAAGAACAACGAAATTAACGTGGAATTTCATCAAATAACAACAAAGTAGACATTTTTCGCTGTTCCGTGCTTTGATAACCTTTTTTTCTTTCTGTCAGCTCATAATATCTTAATTCATTCGAAATCGGTCAAAGAACAACGAAATTAACATGAAACTTCATCAAATAACAACAAAGTAGACATTTTTCGCTGTTCCGTGCTTTGATAACCTTTTTTTCTTTCTGTCAGCTCATAATATCTTAATTCATTCGAAATCGGTCAAAGAACAACGAAATTAACATGAAACTTCATCAAATAACAACAAAGTAGACAATTTTCGCTGTTCCGTGCTTTGATAACCTTTTTTTCTTTCTGTCAGCTCATAATATCTTAATTCATTCGAAATCGGTCAAAGAACAACGAAATTAACATGAAACTTCATCAAATAACAACAAAGTAGACATTTTTCGCTGTTCCGTGTTTCGATAACCGTTTTTCTTTCTGTGTCAGCTTCAAAATATCTTAATTCATTCGAATTCGTTGAAAGAACAACGAAATTAACGTGGAATTTCATCAAATAACAACAAAGTAGACATTTTTCGCTGTTCCGTGCTTTGATAACCTTTTTTTCTTTCTGTCAGCTCATAATATTTTAATTCATTCGAAATCGGTCAAAGAACAACGAAATTAACATGAAACTTCATCAAATAACAACAAAGTAGACATTTTTCGCTGTTCCGTGCTTTGATAACCTTTTTTTCTTTCTGTCAGCTCATAATATCTTAATTCATTCGAAATCGGTCAAAGAACAACGAAATTAACATGAAACTTCATCAAATAACAACAAAGTAGACATTTTTCGCTGTTCCGTGCTTTGATAACCTTTTTTTCTTTCTGTCAGCTCATAATATCTTAATTCATTCGAAATCGGTCAAAGAACAACGAAATTAACATGAAACTTCATCAAATAACAACAAAGTAGACATTTTTCGCTGTTCCGTGCTTTGATAACCTTTTTTTCTTTCTGTCAGCTCATAATATCTTAATTCATTCGAAATCGGTCAAAGAACAACGAAATTAACATGAAACTTCATCAAATAACAACAAAGTAGACATTTTTCGCTGTTCCGTGTTTCGATAACCGTTTTTCTTTCTGCGTCAGCTTCAAAATATCTTAATTCATTCGAATTCGTTGAAAGAACAACGAAAATTAACGTGGAATTTCATCAAATAACAACAAAGTAGACATTTTTCGCTGTTCCGTGCTTTGATAACCTTTTTTTCTTTCTGTCAGCTCATAATATCTTAATTCATTCGAAATCGGTCAAAGAACAACGAAATTAACATGAAACTTCATCAAATAACAACAAAGTAGACATTTTTCGCTGTTCCGTGCTTTGATAACCTTTTTTTCTTTCTGTCAGCTCATAATATCTTAATTCATTCGAAATCGGTCAAAGAACAACGAAATTAACATGAAACTTCATAAAATAACAACAAAGTAGACATTTTTCGCTGTTCCGTGCTTTGATAACCTTTTTTTCTTTCTGTCAGCTCATAATATCTTAATTCATTCGAAATCGGTCAAAGAACAACGAATTAACGTGGAATTTCATCAAATAACAACAAAGTAGACATTTTTCGCTGTTCCGTGCTTTGATAACCTTTTTTTCTTTCTGTCAGCTCATAATATCTTAATTCATTCGAAATCGGTCAAAGAACAACGAAATTAACATGAAACTTCATCAAATAACAACAAAGTAGACATTTTTCGCTGTTCCGTGCTTTGATAACCTTTTTTTCTTTCTGTCAGCTCATAATATCTTAATTCATTCGAAATCGGTCAAAGAACAACGAAATTAACATGAAACTTCATCAAATAACAACAAAGTAGACATTTTTCGCTGTTCCGTGCTTTGATAACCTTTTTTTCTTTCTGTCAGCTCATAATATCTTAATTCATTCGAAATCGGTCAAAGAACAACGAAATTAACATGAAACTTCATCAAATAACAACAAAGTAGACATTTTTTCGCTGTTCCGTGCTTTGATAACCTTTTTTTCTTTCTGTCAGCTCATAATATCTTAATTCATTCGAAATCGGTCAAAGAACAACGAAATTAACATGAAACTTCATCAAATAACAACAAAGTAGACATTTTTCGCTGTTCCGTGCTTTGATAACCTTTTTTTCTTTCTGTCAGCTCATAATATCTTAATTCATTCGAAATCGGTCAAAGAACAACGAAATTAACATGAAACTTCATCAAATAACAACAAAGTAGACATTTTTCGCTGTTCCGTGTTTCGATAACCGTTTTTCTTTCTGTGTCAGCTTCAAAATATCTTAATTCATTCGAATTCGTTGAAAGAACAACGAAATTAACGTGGAATTTCATCAAATAACAACAAAGTAGACATTTTTCGCTGTTCCGTGCTTTGATAACCTTTTTTTCTTTCTGTCAGCTCATAATATCTTAATTCATTCGAAATCGGTCAAAGAACAACGAAATTAACATGAAACTTCATCAAATAACAACAAAGTAGACATTTTTCGCTGTTCCTTGCTTTGATAACCTTTTTTTCTTTCTGTCAGCTCATAATATCTTAATTCATTCGAAATCGGTCAAAGAACAACGAAATTAACATGAAACTTCATCAAATAACAACAAAGTAGACATTTTTCGCTGTTCCGTGCTTTGATAACCTTTTTTTCTTTCTGTCAGCTCATAATATCTTAATTCATTCGAATTCGTTGAAAGAACAACGAAATTAACGTGGAATTTCATCAAATAACAACAAAGTAGACATTTTTCGCTGTTCCGTGCTTTGATAACCTTTTTTCCTTTCTGTCAGCTCATAATATCTTAATTCATTCGAAATCGGTCAAAGAACAACGAAATTAACATGAAACTTCATCAAATAACAACAAAGTAGACATTTTTCGCTGTTCCGTGCTTTGATAACCTTTTTTTCTTTCTGTCAGCTCATAATATCTTAATTCATTCGAAATCGGTCAAAGAACAACGAAATTAACATGAAACTTCATCAAATAACAACAAAGTAGACATTTTTCGCTGTTCCGTGCTTTGATAACCTTTTTTTCTTTCTGTCAGCTCATAATATCTTAATTCATTCGAAATCGGTCAAAGAACAACGAAATTAACATGAAACTTCATCAAATAACAACAAAGTAGACATTTTTCGCTGTTCCGTGCTTTGATAACCTTTTTTTCTTTCTGTCAGCTCATAATATCTTAATTCATTCGAAATCGGTCAAAGAACAACGAAAAGAACATGAAACTTCATCAAATAACAACAAAGTAGACATTTTTCGCTGTTCCGTGCTTTGATAACCTTTTTTTCTTTCTGTCAGCTCATAATATCTTAATTCATTCGAAATCGGTCAAAGAACAACGAAATTAACATGAAACTTCATCAAATAACAACTAAGTAGACATTTTTCGCTGTTCCGTGTTTCGATAACCGTTTTTCTTTCTGTGTCAGCTTCAAAATATCTTAATTCATTCGAATTCGTTGAAAGAACAACGAAATTAACGTGGAATTTCATCAAATAACAACAAAGTAGACATTTTTCGCTGTTCCGTGCTTTGATAACCTTTTTTTCTTTCTGTCAGCTCATAATATCTTAATTCATTCGAAATCGGTCAAAGAAAAACGAAATTAACATGAAACTTCATCAAATAACAACAAAGTAGACATTTTTCGCTGTTCCGTGCTTTGATAACCTTTTTTTCTTTCTGTCAGCTCATAATATCTTAATTCATTCGAAATCGGTCAAAGAACAACGAAATTAACATGAAACTTCATCAAATAACAACAAAGTAGACATTTTTCGCTGTTCCGTGCTTTGATAACCTTTTTTTCTTTCTGTCAGCTCATAATATCTTAATTCATTCGAAATCGGTCAAAGAACAACGAAATTAACATGAAACTTCATCAAATAACAACAAAGTAGACATTTTTCGCTGTTCCGTGTTTCGATAACCGTTTTTCTTTCTGTGTCAGCTTCAAAATATCTTAATTCATTCGAATTCGTTGAAAGAACAACGAAATTAACGTGGAATTTCATCAAATAACAACAAAGTAGACATTTTTCGCTGTTCCGTGCTTTGATAACCTTTTTTTCTTTCTGTCAGCTCATAATATCTTAATTCATTCGAAATCGGTCAAAGAACAACGAAATTAACATGAAACTTCATCAAATAACAACAAAGTAGACATTTTTCGCTGTTCCGTGCTTTGATAACCTTTTTTTCTTTCTGTCAGCTCAAAATATCTTAATTCATTCGAATTCGTTGAAAGAACAACGAAATTAACGTGGAATTTCATCAAATAACAACAAAGTAGACATTTTTCGCTGTTCCGTGCTTTGATAACCTTTTTTCCTTTCTGTCAGCTCATAATATCTTAATTCATTCGAAATCGGTCAAAGAACAACGAAATTAACATGAAACTTCATCAAATAACAACAAAGTAGACATTTTTCGCTGTTCCGTGCTTTGATAACCTTTTTTTCTTTCTGTCAGCTCATAATATCTTAATTCATTCGAAATCGGTCAAAGAACAACGAAATTAACATGAAACTTCATCAAATAACAACAAAGTAGACATTTTTCGCTGTTCCGTGCTTTGATAACCTTTTTTTCTTTCTGTCAGCTCATAATATCTTAATTCATTCGAAATCGGTCAAAGAACAACGAAATTAACATGAAACTTCATCAAATAACAACAAAGTAGACATTTTTCGCTGTTCCGTGCTTTGATAACCTTTTTTTCTTTCTGTCAGCTCATAATATCTTAATTCATTCGAAATCGGTCAAAGAACAACGAAATTAACATGAAACTTCATCAAATAACAACAAAGTAGACATTTTTCGCTGTTCCGTGCTTTGATAACCTTTTTTTCTTTCTGTCAGCTCATAATATCTTAATTCATTCGAAATCGGTCAAAGAACAACGAAATTAACATGAAACTTCATCAAATAACAACAAAGTAGACATTTTTCGCTGTTCCGTGTTTCGATAACCGTTTTTTTTTTCTGTGTCAGCTTCAAAATATCTTAATTCATTCGAATTCGTTGAAAGAACAACGAAATTAACGTGGAATTTCATCAAATAACAACAAAGTAGACATTTTTCGCTGTTCCGTGCTTTGATAACCTTTTTTTCTTTCTGTCAGCTCATAATATCTTAATTCATTCGAAATCGGTCAAAGAACAACGAAATTAACATGAAACTTCATCAAATAACAACAAAGTAGACATTTTTCGCTGTTCCGTGCTTTGATAACCTTTTTTTCTTTCTGTCAGCTCATAATATCTTAATTCATTCGAAATCGGTCAAAGAACAACGAAATTAACATGAAACTTCATCAAATAACAACAAAGTAGACATTTTTCGCTGTTCCGTGCTTTGATAACCTTTTTTTCTTTCTGTCAGCTCATAATATCTTAATTCATTCGAAATCGGTCAAAGAACAACGAAATTAACATGAAACTTCATCAAATAACAACAAGTAGACATTTTTCGCTGTTCCGTGTTTCGATAACCGTTTTTCTTTCTGTGTCAGCTTCAAAATATCTTAATTCATTCGAATTCGTTGAAAGAACAACGAAATTAACGTGGAATTTCATCAAATAACAACAAAGTAGACATTTTTCGCTGTTCCGTGCTTTGATAACCTTTTTTTCTTTCTGTCAGCTCATAATATCTTAATTCATTCGAAATCGGTCAAAGAACAACGAAATTAACATGAAACTTCATCAAATAACAACAAAGTAGACATTTTTCGCTGTTCCGTGCTTTGATAACCTTTTTTTCTTTCTGTCAGCTCATAATATCTTAATTCATTCGAAATCGGTCAAAGAACAACGAAATTAACATGAAACTTCATCAAATAACAACAAAGTATACATTTTTCGCTGTTCCGTGCTTTGATAACCTTTTTTTCTTTCTGTCAGCTCATAATATCTTAATTCATTGGAAATCGGTCAAAGAACAACGAAATTAACATGAAACTTCATCAAATAACAACAAAGTAGACATTTTTCGCTGTTCCGTGTTTCGATAACCGTTTTTTCTTTCTGTGTCAGCTTCAAAATATCTTAATTCATTCGAATTCGTTGAAAGAACAACGAAATTAACGTGGAATTTCATCAAATAACAACAAAGTAGACATTTTTCGCTGTTCCGTGCTTTGATAACCTTTTTTTCTTTCTGTCAGCTCATAATATCTTAATTCATTCGAAATCGGTCAAAGAACAACGAAATTAACATGAAACTTCATCAAATAACAACAAAGTAGACATTTTTCGCTGTTCCGTGTTTCGATAACCGTTTTTTCTTTCTGTGTCAGCTTCAAAATATCTTAATTCATTCGAATTCGTTGAAAGAACAACGAAATTAACGTGGAATTTCATCAAATAACAACAAAGTAGACATTTTTCGCTGTCCGTGCTTTGATAACCTTTTTTTCTTTCTGTCAGCTCATAATATCTTAATTCATTCGAAATCGGTCAAAGAACAACGAAATTAACATGAAACTTCATCAAATAACAACAAAGTAGACATTTTTCGCTGTTCCGTGCTTTGATAACCTTTTTTTCTTTCTGTCAGCTCATAATATCTTAATTCATTCGAAATCGGTCAAAGAACAACGAAATTAACATGAAACTTCATCAAATAACAACAAAGTAGACATTTTTCGCGTTCCGTGCTTTGATAACCTTTTTTTCTTTCTGTCAGCTCATAATATCTTAATTCATTCGAAATCGGTCAAAGAACAACGAAATTAACATGAAACTTCATCAAATAACAACAAAGTAGACATTTTTCGCTGTTCCGTGTTTCGATAACCGTTTTTTCTTTCTGTGTCAGCTTCAAAATATCTTAATTCATTCCAATTCGTTGAAAGAACAACGAAATTAACGTGGGAATTTCATCAAATAACAACAAAGTAGACATTTTTCGCTGTTCCGTGCTTTGATAACCTTTTTTTCTTTCTGTCACCTCATAATATCTTAATTCATTCGAAATCGGTCGAAGAACAACGAAATTAACATGAAACTTCATCAAATAACAACAAAGTAGACATTTTTCGCTGTTCCGTGCTTTGATAACCTTTTTTTCTTTCTGTCAGCTCATAATATCTTAATTCATTCGAAATCGGTCAAAGAACAACGAAATTAACATGAAACTTCATCAAATAACAACAAAGTAGACATTTTTCGCTGTTCCGTGCTTTGATAACCTTTTTTTCTTTCTGTCAGCTCATAATATCTTAATTCATTCGAAATCGGTCAAAGAACAACGAAATTAACATGAAACTTCATCAAATAACAACAAAGTAGACATTTTTCGCTGTTCCGTGTTTCGATAACCGTTTTTCTTTCTGTGTCAGCTTCAAAATATCTTAATTCATTCCAATTCGTTGAAAGAACAACGAAATTAACGTGGAATTTCATCAAATAACAACAAAGTAGACATTTTTCGCTGTTCCGTGTTTCGATAACCGTTTTTCTTTCTGTCACCTCATAATATCTTAATTCATTCGAAATCGGTCGAAGAACAACGAAATTAACATGAAACTTCATCAAATAACAACAAAGTAGACATTTTTCGCTGTTCCGTGCTTTGATAACCTTTTTTTCTTTCTGTCAGCTCATAATATCTTAATTCATTCGAAATCGGTCAAAGAACAACGAAATTAACATGAAACTTCATCAAATAACAACAAAGTAGACATTTTTCGCTGTTCCGTGCTTTGATAACCTTTTTTTCTTTCTGTCAGCTCATAATATCTTAATTCATTCGAAATCGGTCAAAGAACAACGAAAAGAACATGAAACTTCATCAAATAACAACAAAGTAGACATTTTTCGCTGTTCCGTGCTTTGATAACCTTTTTTTCTTTCTGTCAGCTCATAATATCTTAATTCATTCGAAATCGGTCAAAGAACAACGAAATTAACATGAAACTTCATCAAATAACAACTAAGTAGACATTTTTCGCTGTTCCGTGTTTCGATAACCGTTTTTCTTTCTGTGTCAGCTTCAAAATATCTTAATTCATTCGAATTCGTTGAAAGAACAACGAAATTAACGTGGAATTTCATCAAATAACAACAAAGTAGACATTTTTCGCTGTTCCGTGCTTTGATAACCTTTTTTTCTTTCTGTCAGCTCATAATATCTTAATTCATTCGAAATCGGTCAAAGAAAAACGAAATTAACATGAAACTTCATCAAATAACAACAAAGTAGACATTTTTCGCTGTTCCGTGCTTTGATAACCTTTTTTTCTTTCTGTCAGCTCATAATATCTTAATTCATTCGAAATCGGTCAAAGAACAACGAAATTAACATGAAACTTCATCAAATAACAACAAAGTAGACATTTTTCGCTGTTCCGTGTTTCGATAACCGTTTTTCTTTCTGTGTCAGCTTCAAAATATCTTAATTCATTCCAATTCGTTGAAAGAACAACGAAATTAACGTGGAATTTCATCAAATAACAACAAAGTAGACATTTTTCGCTGTTCCGTGCTTTGATAACCTTTTTTTCTTTCTGTCACCTCATAATATCTTAATTCATTCGAAATCGGTCGAAGAACAACGAAATTAACATGAAACTTCATCAAATAACAACAAAGTAGACATTTTTCGCTGTTCCGTGCTTTGATAACCTTTTTTTCTTTCTGTCAGCTCATAATATCTTAATTCATTCGAAATCGGTCAAAGAACAACGAAATTAACATGAAACTTCATCAAATAACAACAAAGTAGACATTTTTCGCTGTTCCGTGCTTTGATAACCTTTTTTTCTTTCTGTCAGCTCATAATATCTTAATTCATTCGAAATCGGTCAAAGAACAACGAAAAGAACATGAAACTTCATCAAATAACAACAAAGTAGACATTTTTCGCTGTTCCGTGCTTTGATAACCTTTTTTTCTTTCTGTCAGCTCATAATATCTTAATTCATTCGAAATCGGTCAAAGAACAACGAAATTAACATGAAACTTCATCAAATAACAACTAAGTAGACATTTTTCGCTGTTCCGTGTTTCGATAACCGTTTTTCTTTCTGTGTCAGCTTCAAAATATCTTAATTCATTCGAATTCGTTGAAAGAACAACGAAATTAACGTGGAATTTCATCAAATAACAACAAAGTAGACATTTTTCGCTGTTCCGTGCTTTGATAACCTTTTTTTCTTTCTGTCAGCTCATAATATCTTAATTCATTCGAAATCGGTCAAAGAAAAACGAAATTAACATGAAACTTCATCAAATAACAACAAAGTAGACATTTTTCGCTGTTCCGTGCTTTGATAACCTTTTTTTCTTTCTGTCAGCTCATAATATCTTAATTCATTCGAAATCGGTCAAAGAACAACGAAATTAACATGAAACTTCATCAAATAACAACAAAGTAGACATTTTTCGCTGTTCCGTGCTTTGATAACCTTTTTTTCTTTCTGTCAGCTCATAATATCTTAATTCATTCGAAATCGGTCAAAGAACAACGAAATTAACATGAAACTTCATCAAATAACAACAAAGTAGACATTTTTCGCTGTTCCGTGTTTCGATAACCGTTTTTCTTTCTGTGTCAGCTTCAAAATATCTTAATTCATTCGAATTCGTTGAAAGAACAACGAAATTAACGTGGAATTTCATCAAATAACAACAAAGTAGACATTTTTCGCTGTTCCGTGCTTTGATAACCTTTTTTTCTTTCTGTCAGCTCATAATATCTTAATTCATTCGAAATCGGTCAAAGAACAACGAAATTAACATGAAACTTCATCAAATAACAACAAAGTAGACATTTTTCGCTGTTCCGTGCTTTGATAACCTTTTTTTCTTTCTGTCAGCTCAAAATATCTTAATTCATTCGAATTCGTTGAAAGAACAACGAAATTAACGTGGAATTTCATCAAATAACAACAAAGTAGACATTTTTCGCTGTTCCGTGCTTTGATAACCTTTTTTCCTTTCTGTCAGCTCATAATATCTTAATTCATTCGAAATCGGTCAAAGAACAACGAAATTAACATGAAACTTCATCAAATAACAACAAAGTAGACATTTTTCGCTGTTCCGTGCTTTGATAACCTTTTTTTCTTTCTGTCAGCTCATAATATCTTAATTCATTCGAAATCGGTCAAAGAACAACGAAATTAACATGAAACTTCATCAAATAACAACAAAGTAGACATTTTTCGCTGTTCCGTGCTTTGATAACCTTTTTTTCTTTCTGTCAGCTCATAATATCTTAATTCATTCGAAATCGGTCAAAGAACAACGAAATTAACATGAAACTTCATCAAATAACAACAAAGTAGACATTTTTCGCTGTTCCGTGCTTTGATAACCTTTTTTTCTTTCTGTCAGCTCATAATATCTTAATTCATTCGAAATCGGTCAAAGAACAACGAAATTAACATGAAACTTCATCAAATAACAACAAAGTAGACATTTTTCGCTGTTCCGTGCTTTGATAACCTTTTTTTCTTTCTGTCAGCTCATAATATCTTAATTCATTCGAAATCGGTCAAAGAACAACGAAATTAACATGAAACTTCATCAAATAACAACAAAGTAGACATTTTTCGCTGTTCCGTGTTTCGATAACCGTTTTTTTTTCTGTGTCAGCTTCAAAATATCTTAATTCATTCGAATTCGTTGAAAGAACAACGAAATTAACGTGGAATTTCATCAAATAACAACAAAGTAGACATTTTTCGCTGTTCCGTGCTTTGATAACCTTTTTTTCTTTCTGTCAGCTCATAATATCTTAATTCATTCGAAATCGGTCAAAGAACAACGAAATTAACATGAAACTTCATCAAATAACAACAAAGTAGACATTTTTCGCTGTTCCGTGCTTTGATAACCTTTTTTTCTTTCTGTCAGCTCATAATATCTTAATTCATTCGAAATCGGTCAAAGAACAACGAAATTAACATGAAACTTCATCAAATAACAACAAAGTAGACATTTTTCGCTGTTCCGTGCTTTGATAACCTTTTTTTCTTTCTGTCAGCTCATAATATCTTAATTCATTCGAAATCGGTCAAAGAACAACGAAATTAACATGAAACTTCATCAAATAACAACAAGTAGACATTTTTCGCTGTTCCGTGTTTCGATAACCGTTTTTCTTTCTGTGTCAGCTTCAAAATATCTTAATTCATTCGAATTCGTTGAAAGAACAACGAAATTAACGTGGAATTTCATCAAATAACAACAAAGTAGACATTTTTCGCTGTTCCGTGCTTTGATAACCTTTTTTTCTTTCTGTCAGCTCATAATATCTTAATTCATTCGAAATCGGTCAAAGAACAACGAAATTAACATGAAACTTCATCAAATAACAACAAAGTAGACATTTTTCGCTGTTCCGTGCTTTGATAACCTTTTTTTCTTTCTGTCAGCTCATAATATCTTAATTCATTCGAAATCGGTCAAAGAACAACGAAATTAACATGAAACTTCATCAAATAACAACAAAGTATACATTTTTCGCTGTTCCGTGCTTTGATAACCTTTTTTTCTTTCTGTCAGCTCATAATATCTTAATTCATTGGAAATCGGTCAAAGAACAACGAAATTAACATGAAACTTCATCAAATAACAACAAAGTAGACATTTTTCGCTGTTCCGTGTTTCGATAACCGTTTTTCTTTCTGTGTCAGCTTCAAAATATCTTAATTCATTCGAATTCGTTGAAAGAACAACGAAATTAACGTGGAATTTCATCAAATAACAACAAAGTAGACATTTTTCGCTGTTCCGTGCTTTGATAACCTTTTTTTCTTTCTGTCAGCTCATAATATCTTAATTCATTCGAAATCGGTCAAAGAACAACGAAATTAACATGAAACTTCATCAAATAACAACAAAGTAGACATTTTTCGCTGTTCCGTGTTTCGATAACCGTTTTTCTTTCTGTGTCAGCTTCAAAATATCTTAATTCATTCGAATTCGTTGAAAGAACAACGAAATTAACGTGGAATTTCATCAAATAACAACAAAGTAGACATTTTTCGCTGTTCCGTGCTTTGATAACCTTTTTTTCTTTCTGTCAGCTCATAATATCTTAATTCATTCGAAATCGGTCAAAGAAAAACGAAATTAACATGAAACTTCATCAAATAACAACAAAGTAGACATTTTTCGCTGTTCCGTGCTTTGATAACCTTTTTTTCTTTCTGTCAGCTCATAATATCTTAATTCATTCGAAATCGGTCAAAGAACAACGAAATTAACATGAAACTTCATCAAATAACAACAAAGTAGACATTTTTCGCGTTCCGTGCTTTGATAACCTTTTTTTCTTTCTGTCAGCTCATAATATCTTAATTCATTCGAAATCGGTCAAAGAACAACGAAATTAACATGAAACTTCATCAAATAACAACAAAGTAGACATTTTTCGCTGTTCCGTGTTTCGATAACCGTTTTTCTTTCTGTGTCAGCTTCAAAATATCTTAATTCATTCCAATTCGTTGAAAGAACAACGAAATTAACGTGGAATTTCATCAAATAACAACAAAGTAGACATTTTTCGCTGTTCCGTGCTTTGATAACCTTTTTTTCTTTCTGTCACCTCATAATATCTTAATTCATTCGAAATCGGTCGAAGAACAACGAAATTAACATGAAACTTCATCAAATAACAACAAAGTAGACATTTTTCGCTGTTCCGTGCTTTGATAACCTTTTTTTCTTTCTGTCAGCTCATAATATCTTAATTCATTCGAAATCGGTCAAAGAACAACGAAATTAACATGAAACTTCATCAAATAACAACAAAGTAGACATTTTTCGCTGTTCCGTGCTTTGATAACCTTTTTTTCTTTCTGTCAGCTCATAATATCTTAATTCATTCGAAATCGGTCAAAGAACAACGAAATTAACATGAAACTTCATCAAATAACAACAAAGTAGACATTTTTCGCTGTTCCGTGCTTTGATAACCTTTTTTTCTTTCTGTCAGCTCATAATATCTTAATTCATTCGAAATCGGTCAAAGAACAATGAAATTAACATGAAACTTCATCAAATAACAACAAAGTAGACATTTTTCGCTGTTCCGTGCTTTGATAACCTTTTTTTCTTTCTGTCAGCTCATAATATCTTAATTCATTCGAAATCGGTCAAAGAACAACGAAATTAACATGAAACTTCATCAAATAACAACAAAGTAGACATTTTTCGCTGTTCCGTGTTTCGATAACCGTTTTTCTTTCTGTGTCAGCTTCAAAATATCTTAATTCATTCGAATTCGTTGAAAGAACAACGAAATTAACGTGGAATTTCATCAAATAACAACAAAGTAGACATTTTTCGCTGTTCCGTGCTTTGATAACCTTTTTTTCTTTCTGTCAGCTCATAATATCTTAATTCATTCGAAATCGGTCAAAGAACAACGAAATTAACATGAAACTTCATCAAATAACAACAAAGTAGACATTTTTCGCTGTTCCGTGCTTTGATAACCTTTTTTTCTTTCTGTCAGCTCATAATATCTTAATTCATTCGAAATCGGTCAAAGAACAACGAAATTAACATGAAACTTCATCAAATAACAACAAAGTAGACATTTTTCGCTGTTCCGTGCTTTGATAACCTTTTTTTCTTTCTGTCAGCTCATAATATCTTAATTCATTCGAAATCGGTCAAAGAACAACGAAATTAACATGAAACTTCATCAAATAACAACAAAGTAGACATTTTTCGCTGTTCCGTGTTTCGATAACCGTTTTTCTTTCTGTGTCAGCTTCAAAATATCTTAATTCATTCGAATTCGTTGAAAGAACAACGAAATTAACGTGGAATTTCATCAAATAACAACAAAGTAGACATTTTTCGCTGTTCCGTGCTTTGATAACCTTTTTTTCTTTCTGTCAGCTCATAATATCTTAATTCATTCGAAATCGGTCAAAGAACAACGAAATTAACATGAAACTTCATCAAATAACAACAAAGTAGACATTTTTCGCTGTTCCGTGCTTTGATAACCTTTTTTTCTTTCTGTCAGCTCATAATATCTTAATTCATTCGAAATCGGTCAAAGAACAACGAAATTAACATGAAACTTCATCAAATAACAACAAAGTAGACATTTTTCGCTGTTCCGTGTTTCGATACCCGTTTTTCTTTCTGTGTCAGCTTCAAAATATCTTAATTCATTCGAATTCGTTGAAAGAACAACGAAATTAACGTGGAATTTCATCAAATAACAACAAAGTAGACATTTTTCGCTGTTCCGTGCTTTGATAACCTTTTTTTCTTTCTGTCAGCTCATAATATCTTAATTCATTCGAAATCGGTCAAAGAACAACGAAATTAACATGAAACTTCATCAAATAACAACAAAGTAGACATTTTTCGCTGTTCCGTGCTTTGATAACCTTTTTTTCTTTCTGTCAGCTCATAATATCTTAATTCATTCGAAATCGGTCAAAGAACAACGAAATTAACATGAAACTTCATCAAATAACAACAAAGTAGACATTTTTCGCTGTTCCGTGGTTTGATAACCTTTTTTTCTTTCTGTCAGCTCATAATATCTTAATTCATTCGAAATCGGTCAAAGAACAACGAAATTAACATGAAACTTCATCAAATAACAACAAAGTAGACATTTTTCGCTGTTCCGTGTTTCGATAACCGTTTTTCTTTCTGTGTCAGCTTCAAAATATCTTAATTCATTCGAATTCGTTGAAAGAACAACGAAATTAACGTGGAATTTCATCAAATAACAACAAAGTAGACATTTTTCGCTGCTCCGTGCTTTGATAACCTTTTTTTCTTTCTGTCAGCTCATAATATCTTAATTCATTCGAAATCGGTCAAAGAACAACGAAATTAACAAGAAACTTCATCAAATAACAACAAAGTAGACATTTTTCGCTGTTCCGTGCTTTGATAACCTTTTTTTCTTTCTGTCAGCTCATAATATCTTAATTCATTCGAAATCGGTCAAAGAACAACGACATTAACATGAAACTTCATCAAATAACAACAAAGTAGACATTTTTCGCTGTTCCGTGCTTTGATAACCTTTTTTTCTTTCTGTCAGCTCATAATATCTTAATTCATTCGAAATCGGTCAAAGAACAACGAAATTAACGTGGAATTTCATCAAATAACAACAAAGTAGACATTTTTCGCTGTTCCGTGCTTTGATAACCTTTTTTTCTTTCTGTCAGCTCATAATATCTTAATTCATTCGAAATCGGTCAAAGAACAACGAAATTAACATGAAACTTCATCAAATAACAACAAAGTAGACATTTTTCGCTGTTCCGTGCTTTGATAACCTTTTTTTCTTTCTGTCAGCTCATAATATCTTAATTCATTCGAAATCGGTCAAAGACAACGAAATTAACATGAAACTTCATCAAATAACAACAAAGTAGACATTTTTCGCTGTTCCGTGTTTCGATAACCGTTTTTCTTTCTGTGTCAGCTTCAAAATATCTTAATTCATTCGAATTCGTTGAAAGAACAACGAAATTAACGTGGAATTTCATCAAATAACAACAAAGTAGACATTTTTCGCTGTTCCGTGCTTTGATAACCTTTTTTTTTTTCTGTCAGCTCATAATATCTTAATTCATTCGAAATCGGTCAAAGAACAACGAAATTAACATGAAACTTCATCAAATAACAACAAAGTAGACATTTTTCGCTGTTCCGTGCTTTGATAACTTTTTTTCTTTCTGTCAGCTCATAATATCTTAATTCATTCGAAATCGGTCAAAGAACAACGAAATTAACATGAAACTTCATCAAATAACAACAAAGTAGACATTTTTCGCTGTTCCGTGCTTTGATAACCTTTTTTTCTTTCTGTCAGCTCATAATATCTTAATTCATTCGAAATCGGTCAAAGAACAACGAAATTAACATGAAACTTCATCAAATAACAACAAAGTAGACATTTTTTCGCTGTTCCGTGTTTCGATAACCGTTTTTCTTTCTGTGTCAGCTTCAAAATATCTTAATTCATTCGAATCGTTGAAAGAACAACGAAATTAACGTGGAATTTCATCAAATAACAACAAAGTAGACATTTTTCGCTGTTCCGTGCTTGATAACCTTTTTTTCTTTCTGTCAGCTCATAATATCTTAATTCATTCGAAATCGGTCAAAGAACAACGAAATTAACATGAAACTTCATCAAATAACAACAAAGTAGACATTTTTTCGCTGTTCCGTGCTTTGATAACCTTTTTTTCTTTCTGTCAGCTCATAATATCTTAATTCATTCGAAATCGGTCAAAGAACAACGAAATTAACCATGAAACTTCATCAAATAACAACAAAGTAGACATTTTTCGCTGTTCCGTGCTTTGATAACCTTTTTTTCTTTCTGTCAGCTCATAATATCTTAATTCATTCGAAATCGGTCAAAGAACAACGAAATTAACATGAAACTTCATCAAATAACAACAAAGTAGACATTTTTCGCTGTTCCGTGCTTTGATAACCTTTTTTCTTTCTGTCAGCTCATAATATCTTAATTCATTCGAAATCGGTCAAAGAACAACGAAATTAACATGAAACTTCATCAAATAACAACAAAGTAGACATTTTTCGCTGTTCCGTGCTTTGATAACCTTTTTTTCTTTCTGTCAGCTCATAATATCTTAATTCATTCGAAATCGGTCAAAGAACAACGAAATTAACATGAAACTTCATCAAATAACAACAAAGTAGACATTTTTCGCTGTTCCGTGCTTTGATAACCTTTTTTTCTTTCTGTCAGCTCATAATATCTTAATTCATTCGAATTCGTTGAAAGAACAACGAAATTAACGTGGAATTTCATCAAATAACAACAAAGTAGACATTTTTCGCTGTTCCGTGCTTTGATAACCTTTTTTCCTTTCTGTCAGCTCATAATATCTTAATTCATTCGAAATCGGTCAAAGAATAACGAAATTAACATGAAACTTCATCAAATAACAACAAAGTAGACATTTTTCGCTGTTCCGTGCTTTGATAACCTTTTTTTCTTTCTGTCAGCTCATAATATCTTAATCATTCGAAATCGGTCAAAGAACAACGAAATTAACATGAAACTTCATCAAATAACAACAAAGTAGACATTTTTCGCTGTTCCGTGCTTTGATAACCTTTTTTTCTTTCTGTCAGCTCATAATATCTTAATTCATTCGAATTCGTTGAAAGAGCAACGAAATTAACGTGGAATTTCATCAAATAACAACAAAGTAGACATTTTTCGCTGTTCCGTGCTTTGATAACCTTTTTTCCTTTCTGTCAGCTCATAATATCTTAATTCATTCGAAATCGGTCAAAGAACAACGAAATTAACATGAAACTTCATCAAATAACAACAAAGTAGACATTTTTCGCTGTTCCGTGCTTTGATAACCTTTTTTTCTTTCTGTCAGCTCATAATATCTTAATTCATTCGAAATCGGTCAAAGAACAACGAAATTAACATGAAACTTCATCAAATAACAACAAAGTAGACATTTTTCGCTGTTCCGTGCTTTGATAACCTTTTTTTCTTTCTGTCAGCTCATAATATCTTAATTCATTCGAAATCGGTCAAAGAACAACGAAATTAACATGAAACTTCATCAAATAACAACAAAGTAGACATTTTTCGCTGTTCCGTGCTTTGATAACCTTTTTTTCTTTCTGTCAGCTCATAAATTCATTCGAAATCGGTCAAAGAACAACGAAATTAACATGAAACTTCATCAAATAACAACAAAGTAGACATTTTTCGCTGTTCCGTGCTTTGATAACCTTTTTTTCTTTCTGTCAGCTCATAATATCTTAATTCATTCGAATTCGTTGAAAGAACAACGAAATTAACGTGGAATTTCATCAAATAACAACAAAGTAGACATTTTTCGCTGTTCCGTGCTTTGATAACCTTTTTTCCTTTCTGTCAGCTCATAATATCTTAATTCATTCGAAATCGGTCAAAGAACAACGAAATTAACATTAAACTTCATCAAATAACAACAAAGTAGACATTTTCGCTGTTCCGTGCTTTGATAACCTTTTTTTCTTTCTGTCAGCTCATAATATCTTAATTCATTCGAAATCGGTCAAAGAACAACGAAATTAACATGAAACTTCATCAAATAACAACAAAGTAGACATTTTTCGCTGTTCCGTGCTTTGATAACCTTTTTTTCTTTCTGTCAGCTCATAATATCTTAATTCATTCGAAATCGGTCAAAGAACAACGAAATTAACATGAAACTTCATCAAATAACAACAAAGTAGACATTTTTCGCTGTTCCGTGCTTTGATAACCTTTTTTTCTTTCTGTCAGCTCATAATATCTTAATTCATTCGAAATCGGTCAAAGAACAACGAAATTAACATGAAACTTCATCAAATAACAACAAAGTAGACATTTTTCGCTGTTCCGTGCTTTGATAACCTTTTTTTCTTTCTGTCAGCTCATAATATCTTAATTCATTCGAATTCGTTGAAAGAACAACGAAATTAACGTGGAATTTCATCAAATAACAACAAAGTAGACATTTTTCGCTGTTCCGTGCTTTGATAACCTTTTTTCCTTTCTGTCAGCTCATAATATCTTAATTCATTCGAAATCGGTCAAAGAACAACGAAATTAACATGAAACTTCATCAAATAACAACAAAGTAGACATTTTCGCTGTTCCGTGCTTTGATAACCTTTTTTTCTTTCTGTCAGCTCATAATATCTTAATTCATTCGAAATCGGTCAAAGAACAACGAAATTAACATGAAACTTCATCAAATAACAACAAAGTAGACATTTTTCGCTGTTCCGTGCTTTGATAACCTTTTTTTCTTTCTGTCAGCTCATAATATCTTAATTCATTCGAAATCGGTCAAAGAACAACGAAATTAACATGAAACTTCATCAAATAACAACAAAGTAGACATTTTTCGCTGTTCCGTGCTTTGATAACCTTTTTTTCTTTCTGTCAGCTCATAATATCTTAATTCATTCGAAATCGGTCAAAGAACAACGAAATTAACATGAACTTCATCAAATAACAACAAAGTAGACATTTTTCGCTGTTCCGTGCTTTGATAACCTTTTTTCTTTCTGTCAGCTCATAATATCTTAATTCATTCGAAATCGGTCAAAGAACAACGAAATTAACATGAAACTTCATCAAATAACAACAAAGTAGACATTTTTCGCTGTTCCGTGTTTCGATAACCGTTTTTCTTTCTGTGTCAGCTTCAAAATATCTTAATTCATTCGAATTCGTTGAAAGAACAACGAAATTAACGTGGAATTTCATCAAATAACAACAAAGTAGACATTTTTCGCTGTTCCGTGCTTTGATAACCTTTTTTTCTTTCTGTCAGCTCATAATATCTTAATTCATTCGAAATCGGTCAAAGAACAACGAAATTAACATGAAACTTCATCAAATAACAACAAAGTAGACATTTTTCGCTGTTCCGTGCTTTGATAACCTTTTTTTCTTTCTGTCAGCTCATAATATCTTAATTCATTCGAAATCGGTCAAAGAACAACGAAATTAACATGAAACTTCATCAAATAACAACAAAGTAGACATTTTTCGCTGTTCCGTGCTTTGATAACCTTTTTTTCTTTCTGTCAGCTCATAATATCTTAATTCATTCGAAATCGGTCAAAGAACAACGAAATTAACATGAAACTTCATCAAATAACAACAAAGTAGACATTTTTCGCTGTTCCGTGCTTTGATAACCTTTTTTTCTTTCTGTCAGCTCATAATATCTTAATTCATTCGAATTCGTTGAAAGAACAACGAAATTAACGTCGAATTTCATCAAATAACAACAAAGTAGACATTTTTCGCTGTTCCGTGCTTTGATAACCTTTTTTCCTTTCTGTCAGCTCATAATATCTTAATTCATTCGAAATCGGTCAAAGAACAACGAAATTAACATGAAACTCATCAAATAACAACAAAGTAGACATTTTTCGCTGTTCCGTGCTTTGATAACCTTTTTTTCTTTCTGTCAGCTCATAATATCTTAATTCATTCGAAATCGGTCAAAGAACAACGAAATTAACATGAAACTTCATCAAATAACAACAAAGTAGACATTTTTCGCTGTTCCGTGCTTTGATAACCTTTTTTTCTTTCTGTCAGCTCATAATATCTTAATCATTCGAATTCGTTGAAAGAACAACGAAATTAACGTGGAATTTCATCAAATAACAACAAAGTAGACATTTTTCGCTGTTCCGTGCTTTGATAACCTTTTTTCCTTTCTGTCAGCTCATAATATCTTAATTCATTCGAAATCGGTCAAAGAACAACGAAATTAACATGAACTTCATCAAATAACAACAAAGTAGACATTTTTCGCTGTTCCGTGCTTTGATAACCTTTTTTTCTTTCTGTCAGCTCATAATATCTTAATTCATTCGAAATCGGTCAAAGAACAACGAAATTAACATGAAACTTCATCAAATAACAACAAAGTAGACATTTTTCGCTGTTCCGTGCTTTGATAACCTTTTTTTCTTTCTGTCAGCTCATAATATCTTAATTCATTCGAAATCGGTCAAAGAACAACGAAATTAACATGAAACTTCATCAAATAACAACAAAGTAGACATTTTTCGCTGTTCCGTGTTTCGATAACCGTTTTTCTTTCTGTGTCAGCTTCAAAATATCTTAATTCATTCGAATTCGTTGAAAGAACAACGAAATTAACGTGGAATTTCATCAAATAACAACAAAGTAGACATTTTTCGCTGTTCCGTGCTTTGATAACCTTTTTTTCTTTCTGTCAGCTCATAATATCTTAATTCATTCGAAATCGGTCAAAGAACAACGAAATTAACATGAAACTTCATCAAATAACAACAAAGTAGACATTTTTCGCTGTTCCGTGCTTTGATAACCTTTTTTTCTTTCTGTCAGCTCATAATATCTTAATTCATTCGAAATCGGTCAAAGAACAACGAAATTAACAAGAAACTTCATCAAATAACAACAAAGTAGACATTTTTCGCTGTTCCGTGCTTTGATAACCTTTTTTTCTTTCTGTCAGCTCATAATATCTTAATTCATTCGAATTCGTTGAAAGAACAACGAAATTAACGTGGAATTTCATCAAATAACAACAAAGTAGACATTTTTCGCTGTTCCGTGCTTTGATAACCTTTTTTCCTTTCTGTCAGCTCATAATATCTTAATTCATTCGAAATCGGTCAAAGAACAACGAAATTAACATGAAACTTCATCAAATAACAACAAAGTAGACATTTTTCGCTGTTCCGTGCTTTGATAACCTTTTTTTCTTTCTGTCAGCTCATAATATCTTAATTCATTCGAAATCGGTCAAAGAACAACGAAATTAACATGAAACTTCATCAAATAACAACAAAGTAGACATTTTTCGCTGTTCCGTGCTTTGATAACCTTTTTTTTCTTTCTGTCAGCTCATAATATCTTAATTCATTCGAATTCGTTGAAAGAACAACGAAATTAACGTGGAATTTCATCAAATAACAACAAAGTAGACATTTTTCGCTGTTCCGTGCTTTGATAACCTTTTTTCCTTTCTGTCAGCTTATAATATCTTAATTCATTCGAAATCGGTCAAAGAACAACGAAATTAACATGAAACTTCATCAAATAACAACAAAGATAACCGTTTTTCTTTCTGTGTCAGCTTCAAAATATCTTAATTCATTCGAATTCGTTGAAAGAACAACGAAATTAACGTGGAATTTCATCAAATAACAACAAAGTAGACATTTTTCGCTGTTCCGTGCTTTGATAACCTTTTTTTCTTTCTGTCAGCTCATAATATCTTAATTCATTCGAAATCGGTCAAAGAACAACGAAATTAACATGAAACTTCATCAAATAACAACAAAGTAGACATTTTTCGCTGTTCCGTGCTTTGATAACCTTTTTTTCTTTCTGTCAGCTCATAATATCTTAATTCATTCGAAATCGGTCAAAGAACAACGAAATTAACATGAAACTTCATCAAATAACAACAAAGTAGACATTTTTCGCTGTTCCGTGCTTTGATAACCTTTTTTTCTTTCTGTCAGCTCATAATATCTTAATTCATTCGAATTCGTTGAAAGAACAACGAAATTAACGTGGAATTTCATCAAATAACAACAAAGTAGACATTTTTCGCTGTTCCGTGCTTTGATAACCTTTTTTCCTTTCTGTCAGCTCATAATATCTTAATTCATTCGAAATCGGTCAAAGAACAACGAAATTAACATGAAACTTCATCAAATAACAACAAAGATAACCGTTTTTCTTTCTGTGTCAGCTTCAAAATATCTTAATTCATTCGAATTCGTTGAAAGAACAACGAAATTAACGTGGAATTTCATCAAATAACAACAAAGTAGACATTTTTCGCTGTTCCGTGCTTTGATAACCTTTTTTTCTTTCTGTCAGCTCATAATATCTTAATTCATTCGAAATCGGTCAAAGAACAACGAAATTAACATGAAACTTCATCAAATAACAACAAAGTAGACATTTTTCGCTGTTCCGTGCTTTGATAACCTTTTTTTCTTTCTGTCAGCTCATAATATCTTAATTCATTCGAAATCGGTCAAAGAACAACGAAATTAACATGAAACTTCATCAAATAACAACAAAGTAGACATTTTTCGCTGTTCCGTGCTTTGATAACCTTTTTTTCTTTCTGTCAGCTCATAATATCTTAATTCATTCGAAATCGGTCAAAGAACAACGAAATTAACATGAAACTTCATCAAATAACAACAAAGTAGACATTTTTCGCTGTTCCGTGCTTTGATAACCTTTTTTTCTTTCTGTCAGCTCATAATATCTTAATTCATTCGAAATCGGTCAAAGAACAACGAAATTAACATGAAACTTCATCAAATAACAACAAAGTAGACATTTTTCGCTGTTCCGTGCTTTGATAACCTTTTTTTCTTTCTGTCAGCTCATAATATCTTAATTCATTCGAAATCGGTCAAAGAACAACGAAATTAACATGAAACTTCATCAAATAACAACAAAGTAGACATTTTTCGCTGTTCCGTGTTTCGATAACCGTTTTTCTTTCTGTGTCAGCTTCAAAATATCTTAATTCATTCGAATTCGTTGAAAGAACAACGAAATTAACGTGGAATTTCATCAAATAACAACAAAGTAGACATTTTTCGCTGTTCCGTGCTTTGATAACCTTTTTTTCTTTCTGTCAGCTCATAATATCTTAATTCATTCGAAATCGGTCAAAGAACAACGAAATTAACATGAAACTTCATCAAATAACAACAAAGTAGACATTTTTCGCTGTTCCGTGCTTGATAACCTTTTTTTCTTTCTGTCAGCTCATAATATCTTAATTCATTCGAATTCGTTGAAAGAACAACGAAATTAACGTGGAATTTCATCAAATAACAACAAAGTAGACATTTTTCGCTGTTCCGTGCTTTGATAACCTTTTTTCCTTTCTGTCAGCTCATAATATCTTAATTCATTCGAAATCGGTCAAAGAACAACGAAATTAACATGAAACTTCATCAAATAACAACAAAGTAGACATTTTCGCTGTTCCGTGCTTTGATAACCTTTTTTTCTTTCTGTCAGCTCATAATATCTTAATTCATTCGAAATCGGTCAAAGAACAACGAAATTAACATGAAACTTCATCAAATAACAACAAAGTAGACATTTTTCGCTGTTCCGTGCTTTGATAACCTTTTTTCTTTCTGTCAGCTCATAATATCTTAATTCATTCGAATTCGTTGAAAGAACAACGAAATTAACGTGGAATTTCATCAAATAACAACAAAGTAGACATTTTTCGCTGTTCCGTGCTTTGATAACCTTTTTTCCTTTCTGTCAGCTCATAATATCTTAATTCATTCGAAATCGGTCAAAGAACAACGAAATTAACATGAAACTTCATCAAATAACAACAAAGTAGACATTTTTCGCTGTTCCGTGCTTTGATAACCTTTTTTTCTTTCTGTCAGCTAATAATATCTTAATTCATTCGAAATCGGTCAAAGAACAACGAAATTAACATGAAACTTCATCAAATAACAACAAAGTAGACATTTTTCGCTGTTCCGTGCTTTGATAACCTTTTTTTCTTTCTGTCAGCTCATAATATCTTAATTCATTCGAAATCGGTCAAAGAACAACGAAATTAACATGAAACTTCATCAAATAACAACAAAGTAGACATTTTTCGCTGTTCCGTGTTTAGATAACCGTTTTTCTTTCTGTGTCAGCTTCAAAATATCTTAATTCATTCGAATTCGTTGAAAGAACAACGAAATTAACGTGGAATTTCATCAAATAACAACAAAGTAGACATTTTTCGCTGTTCCGTGCTTTGATAACCTTTTTTTCTTTCTGTCAGCTCATAATATCTTAATTCATTCGAAATCGGTCAAAGAACAACGAAATTAACATGAAACTTCATCAAATAACAACAAAGTAGACATTTTTTCGCTGTTCCGTGCTTTGATAACCTTTTTTTCTTTCTGTCAGCTCATAATATCTTAATTCATTCGAAATCGGTCAAAGAACAACGAAATTAACATGAAACTTCATCAAATAACAACAAAGTAGACATTTTTCGCTGTTCCGTGCTTTGATAACCTTTTTTTCTTTCTGTCAGCTCATAATATCTTAATTCATTCGAATTCGTTGAAAGAACAACGAAATTAACGTGGAATTTCATCAAATAACAACAAAGTAGACATTTTTCGCTGTTCCGTGCTTTGATAACCTTTTTTCCTTTCTGTCAGCTCATAATATCTTAATTCATTCGAAATCGGTCAAAGAACAACGAAATTAACATGAAACTTCATCAAATAACAACAAAGTAGACATTTTTCGCTGTTCCGTGCTTTGATAACCTTTTTTTCTTTCTGTCAGCTCATAATATCTTAATTCATTCGAAATCGGTCAAAGAACAACGAAAATTAACATGAAACTTCATCAAATAACAACAAAGTAGACATTTTTCGCTGTTCCGTGCTTTGATAACCTTTTTTTCTTTCTGTCAGCTCATAATATCTTAATTCATTCGAATTCGTTGAAAGAACAACGAAATTAACGTGGAATTTCATCAAATAACAACAAAGTAGACATTTTTCGCTGTTCCGTGCTTTGATAACCTTTTTTCCTTTCTGTCAGCTCATAATATCTTAATTCATTCGGAATCGGTCAAAGAACAACGAAATTAACATGAAACTTCATCAAATAACAACAAAGTACACATTTTTCGCTGTTCCGTGCTTTGATAACCTTTTTTTTCTTTCTGTCAGCTCATAATATCTTAATTCATTCGAAATCGGTCAAAGAACAACGAAATTAACATGAAACTTCATCAAATAACAACAAAGTAGACATTTTTCGCTGTTCCGTGCTTTGATAACCTTTTTTTCTTTCTGTCAGCTCATAATATCTTAATTCATTCGAAATCGGTCAAAGAACAACGAAATTAACATGAAACTTCATCAAATAACAACAAAGTAGACATTTTTCGCTATTCCGTGTTTCGATAACCGTTTTTCTTTCTGTGTCAGCTTCAAAATATCTTAATTCATTCGAATTCGTTGAAAGAACAACGAAATTAACGTGGAATTTCATCAAATAACAACAAAGTAGACATTTTTCGCTGTTCCGTGCTTTGATAACCTTTTTTTTCTTTCTGTCAGCTCATAATATCTTAATTCATTCGAAATCGGTCAAAGAACAACGAAATTAACATGAAACTTCATCAAATAACAACAAAGTAGACATTTTTCGCTGTTCCGTGCTTTGATAACCTTTTTTTCTTTCTGTCAGCTCATAATATCTTAATTCATTCGAAATCGGTCAAAGAACAACGAAATTAACATGAAACTTCATCAAATAACAACAAAGTAGACATTTTTCGCTGTTCCGTGCTTTGATAACCTTTTTTTCTTTCTGTCAGCTCATAATATCTTAATTCATTCAAATTCGATTGAAAGAACAACGAAATTAACGTGGAATTTCATCAAATAACAACAAAGTAGACATTTTTCGCTGTTCCGTGCTTTGATAACCTTTTTTCCTTTCTGTCAGCTCATAATATCTTAATTCATTCGAAATCGGTCAAAGAACAACGAAATTAACATGAAACTTCATCAAATAACAACAAAGTAGACATTTTTCGCTGTTCCGTGCTTTGACAACCTTTTTTTCTTTCTGTCAGCTCATAATATCTTAATTCATTCGAAATCGGTCAAAGAACAACGAAATTAACATGAAACTT
>CAJVCO010000304.1:0-28268 GCA_910595825.1 Philhelius pedissequus
CGTTGTTCTTTGACCGATTTCGAATGAATTAAGATATTATGAGCTGACAGAAAGGAAAAAAGGTTATCAAAGCACGGAACAGCGAAAAATGTCTACTTTGTTGTTATTTGATGAAATTCCACGTTAATTTCGTTGTTCTTTCAACGAATTCGAATGAATTAAGATATTTTGAAGCTGACACAGAAAGAAAAACTGTTATCGAAACACGGAACAGCGAAAAATGTCTACTTTGTTGTTATTTGATGAAGTTCCATGTAAATTTCGTTGTTCTTTGACCGATTTCGAATGAATTAAGATATTATGAGCTGACAGAAAGAAAAAAAGGTTATCAAAGCACGGAACAGCGAAAAATGTCTACTTTGTTGTTATTTGATGAAGTTTCATGTTAATTTCTTTGTTCTTTGACCGATTTCGAATGAATTAAGATATTTTGAAGCTGACACAGAAAGAAAAACGGTTATCGAAACACGGAACAGCGAAAAATGTCTACTTTGTTGTTATTTCATGAAGTTCCATGTAAATTTCGTTGTTCTTTGACCGATTTCGAATGAATTAAGATATTATGAGCTGACAGAAAGAAAAAAAGGTTATCAAAGCACGGAACAGCGAAAAATGTCTACTTTGTTGTTATTTGATGAAGTTTCATGTTAATTTCTTTGTTCTTTGACCGATTTCGAATGAATTTAGATATTATGAGCTGACAGAAAGAAAAAAAGGTTATCAAAGCACGGAACAGCGAAAAATGTCTACTTTGTTGTTATTTGATGAAGTTTCATGTTAATTTCGTTGTTCTTTGACCGATTTCGAATGAATTAAGATATTATGAGCTGACAGAAAGGAAAAAAGGTTATCAAAGCACGGAACAGCGAAAAATGTCTACTTTGTTGTTATTTGATGAAGTTTCATGTTAAATTCGTTGTTCTTTGACCGATTTCGAATGAATTAAGATATTATGAGCTGACAGAAAGGAAAAAAGGTTATCAAAGCACGGAACAGCGAAAAATGTCTACTTTGTTGTTATTTGATGAAATTCCACGTTAATTTCGTTGTTCTTTCAACGAATTCGAATGAATTAAGATATTTTGAAGCTGACACAGAAAGAAAAACGGTTATCGAAACACGGAACAGCGAAAAATGTCTACTTTGTTGTTATTTCATGAAGTTCCATGTAAATTTCGTTGTTCTTTGACCGATTTCGAATGAGTTAAGATATTATGAGCTGACAGAAAGGAAAAAAGGTTATCAAAGCACGGAACAGCGAAAAATGTCTACTTTGTTGTTATTTGATGAAATTCCACGTTAATTTCGTTGTTCTTTCAACGAATTCGAATGAATTAAGATATTTTGAAGCTGACACAGAAAGAAAAACGGTTATCGAAACACGGAACAGCGAAAAATGTCTACTTTGTTGTTATTTCATGAAGTTCCATGTAAATTTCGTTGTTCTTTGACCGATTTCGAATGAATTAAGATATTATGAGCTGACAGAAAGGAAAAAAGGTTATCAAAGCACGGAACAGCGAAAAATGTCTACTTTGTTGTTATTTGATGAAGTTTCATGTTAATTTCGTTGTTCTTTGACCGATTTCGAATGAATTAAGATATTATGAGCTGACAGAAAGAAAAAAAGGTTATCAAAGCACGGAACAGCGAAAAATGTCTACTTTGTTGTTATTTGATGAAATTCCACATTAATTTCGTTGTTCTTTGAACGAATTCGAATGAATTAAGATATTTTGAAGCTGACACAGAAAGAAAAAGAACAGCGAAAAATGTCTACTTTGTTGTTAATTGATGAAGTTCCATGTAAATTTCGTTGTTCTTCGACCGATTTCGAATGAATTAAGATATTATGAGCTGACAGAAAGAAAAAAAGGTTATCAAAGCACGGAACAGCGAAAAATGTCTACTTTGTTGTTATTTGATGAAGTTTCATGTTAATTTCGTTGTTCTTTGACCGATTTCGAATGAATTAAGATATTATGAGCTGACAGAAAGGAAAAAAGGTTATCAAAGCACGGAACAGCGAAAAATGTCTACTTTGTTGTTATTTGATGAAATTCCACGTTAATTTCGTTGTTCTTTCAACGAATTCGAATGAATTAAGATATTTTGAAGCTGACACAGAAAGAAAAACGGTTATCGAAACACGGAACAGCGAAAAATGTCTACTTTGTTGTTATTTCATGAAGTTCCATGTAAATTTCGTTGTTCTTTGACCGATTTCGAATGAATTAAGATATTATGAGCTGACAGAAAGAAAAAAAGGTTATCAAAGCACGGAACAGCGAAAAATGTCTACTTTGTTGTTATTTGATGAAATTCCACGTTAATTTCGTTGTTCTTTGAACGAATTCGAATGAATTAAGATATTTTGAAGCTGACACAGAAAGAAAAACGGTTATCGAAACACGGAACAGCGAAAAATGTCTACTTTGTTGTTATTTCATGAAGTTCCATGTAAATTTCGTTGTTCTTTGACCGATTTCGAATGAATTAAGATATTATGAGCTGACAGAAAGGAAAAAAGGTTATCAAAGCACGGAACAGCGAAAAATGTCTACTTTGTTGTTATTTGATGAAGTTTCATGTTAATTTCTTTGTTCTTTGACCGATTTCGAATGAAATAGGATATTATGAGCTGACAGAAAGAAAAAAAGATTATCAAAGCACGGAACAGCGAAAAATGTCTACTTTGTTGTTATTTGATGAAGTTTCATGTTAATTTCGTTGTTCTTTGACCGATTTCGAATGAATTAAGATATTATGAGCTGACAGAAAGGAAAAAAGGTTATCAAAGCACGGAACAGCGAAAAATGTCTACTTTGTTGTTATTTGATGAAATTCCACGTTAATTTCGTTGTTCTTTCAACGAATTCGAATGAATTAAGATATTTTGAAGCTGACACAGAAAGAAAAACGGTTATCGAAACACGGAACAGCGGAAAATGTCTACTTTGTTGTTATTTGATGAAGTTCCATGTAAATTTCGTTGTTCTTTGACCGATTTCGAATGAATTAAGATATTATGAGCTGACAGAAAGAAAAAAAGGTTATCAAAGCACGGAACAGCGAAAAATGTCTACTTTGTTGTTATTTGATGAAGTTTCATGTTAATTTCGTTGTTCTTTGACCGATTTCGAATGAATTAAGATATTATGAGCTGACAGAAAGAAAAAAAGATTATCAAAGCACGGAACAGCGAAAAATGTCTACTTTGTTGTTATTTGATGAAGTTTCATGTTAATTTCGTTGTTCTTTGACCGATTTCGAATGAATTAAGATATTATGAGCTGAAGAAAGAAAAAAAGGTTATCAAAGCACGGAACAGCGAAAAATGTCTACTTTGTTGTTATTTGATGAAGTTTCATGTTAATTTAGTTGTTCTTTGACCGATTTCGAATGAATTAAGATATTATGAGCTGACAGAAAGAAAAAAAGGTTATCAAAGCACGGAACAGCGAAAAATGTCTACTTTGTTGTTATTTGATGAAGTTTCATGTTAATTTCGTTGTTCTTTGACCGATTTCGAATGAATTAAGATATTATGAGCTGACAGAAAGAAAAAAAGGTTATCAAAGCACGGAACAGCGAAAAATGTCTACTTTGTTGTTATTTGATGAAGTTTCATGTTAATTTCGTTGTTCTTTGACCGATTTCGAATGAATTAAGATATTATGAGCTGACAGAAAGGAAAAAAGGTTATCAAAGCACGGAACAGCGAAAAATGTCTACTTTGTTGTTATTTGATGAAATTCCACGTTAATTTCGTTGTTCTTTCAACGAATTCGAATGAATTAAGATATTTTGAAGCTGACACAGAAAGAAAAACGGTTATCGAAACACGGAACAGCGAAAAATGTCTACTTTGTTGTTATTTCATGAAGTTCCATGTAAATTTCGTTGTTCTTTGACTGATTTCGAATGAATTAAGATATTATGAGCTGACAGAAAGAAAAAAAGGTTATCAAAGCACGGAACAGCGAAAAATGTCTACTTTGTTGTTATTTGATGAAGTTTCATGTTAATTTCGTTGTTCTTTGACCGATTTCGAATGAATTAAGATATTATGAGCTGACAGAAAGGAAAAAAGGTTATCAAAGCACGGAACAGCGAAAAATGTCTACTTTGTTGTTATTTGATGAAGTTTCATGTTAATTTCGTTGTTCTTTGACCGATTTCGAATGAATTAAGATATTATGAGCTGACAGAAAGAAAAAAAGGTTATCAAAGCACGGAACAGCGAAAAATGTCTACTTTGTTGTTATTTGATGAAGTTTCATGTTAATTTCGTTGTTCTTTGACCGATTTCGAATGAATTAAGATATTATGAGCTGACAGAAAGGAAAAAAGGTTATCAAAGCACGGAACAGCGAAAAATGTCTACTTTGTTGTTATTTGATGAAATTCCACGTTAATTTCGTTGTTCTTTCAACGAATTCGAATGAATTAAGATATTTTGAAGCTGACACAGAAAGAAAAACGGTTATCGAAACACGGAACAGCGAAAAATGTTTACTTTGTTGTTATTTCATGAAGTTCCATGTAAATTTCGTTGTTCTTTGACCGATTTCGAATGAATTAAGATATTATGAGCTGACAGAAAGGAAAAAAGGTTATCAAAGCACGGAACAGCGAAAAATGTCTACTTTGTTGTTATTTGATGAAGTTCCATGTAAATTTCTACTTTGTTGTTATTTGATGAAGTTCCATGTAAATTTCGTTGTTCTTTGACCGATTTCGAATGAATTAAGATATTATGAGCTGACAGAAAGAAAAAAAGGTTATCAAGGCACGGAACAGCGAAAAATGTCTACTTTGTTGTTATTTCATGAAGTTCCATGTAAATTTCGTTGTTCTTTGACCGATTTCGAATGAATTAAGATATTATGAGCTGACAGAAAGAAAAAAAGGTTATCAAAGCACGGAACAGCGAAAAATGTCTACTTTGTTGTTATTTGATGAAGTTTCATGTTAATTTCGTTGTTCTTTGACCGATTTCGAATGAATTAAGATATTATGAGCTGACAGAAAGGAAAAAAGGTTATCAAAGCACGTAACAGCGAAAAATGTCTACTTTGTTGTTATTTGATGAAGTTCCATGTAAATTTCGTTGTTCTTTGACCGATTTCGAATGAAATAGGATATTATGAGCTGACAGAAAGAAAAAAAGATTATCAAAGCACGGAACAGCGAAAACTGTCTACTTTGTTGTTATTTGATGAAGTTTCATGTTAATTTCGTTGTTCTTTGACCGATTTCGAATGAATTAAGATATTATGAGCTGACAGAAAGGAAAAAAGGTTATCAAAGCACGGAACAGCGAAAAATGTCTACTTTGTTGTTATTTGATGAAGTTTCATGTTAATTTCGTTGTTCTTTGACCGATTTCGAATGAATTAAGATATTATGAGCTGACAGAAAGGAAAAAAGGTTATCAAAGCACGGAACAGCGAAAAATGTCTACTTTGTTGTTATTTGATGAAATTCCACGTTAATTTCGTTGTTCTTTCAACGAATTCGAATGAATTAAGATATTTTGAAGCTGACACAGAAAGAAAAACGGTTATCGAAACACGGAACAGCGAAAAATGTCTACTTTGTTGTTATTTCATGAAGTTCCATGTAAATTTCGTTGTTCTTTGACCGATTTCGAATGAATTAAGATATTATGAGCTGACAGAAAGGAAAAAAGGTTATCAAAGCACGGAACAGCGAAAAATGTCTACTTTGTTGTTATTTGATGAAATTCCACGTTAATTTCGTTGTTCTTTCAACGAATTCGAATGAATTAAGATATTTTGAAGCTGACACAGAAAGAAAAACTGTTATCGAAACACGGAACAGCGAAAAATGTCTACTTTGTTGTATTTGATGAAGTTCCATGTAAATTTCGTTGTTCTTTGACCGATTTCGAATGAATTAAGATATTATGAGCTGACAGAAAGAAAAAAAGGTTATCAAAGCACGGAACAGCGAAAAATGTCTACTTTGTTGTTATTTGATGAAGTTTCATGTTAATTTCGTTGTTCTTTGACCGATTTCGAATGAATTAAGATATTTTGAAGCTGACACAGAAAGAAAAACGGTTATCGAAACACGGAACAGCGAAAAATGTCTACTTTGTTGTTATTTCATGAAGTTCCATGTAAATTTCGTTGTTCTTTGACCGATTTCGAATGAATTAAGATATTATGAGCTGACAGAAAGAAAAAAAGGTTATCAAAGCACGGAACAGCGAAAAATGTCTACTTTGTTGTTATTTGATGAAGTTTCATGTTAATTTCTTTGTTCTTTGACCGATTTCGAATGAATTTAGATATTATGAGCTGACAGAAAGAAAAAAAGGTTATCAAAGCACGGAACAGCGAAAAATGTCTACTTTGTTGTTATTTGATGAAGTTTTCATGTTAATTTCGTTGTTCTTTGACCGATTTCGAATGAATTAAGATATTATGAGCTGACAGAAGGAAAAAAGGTTATCAAAGCACGGAACAGCGAAAAATGTCTACTTTGTTGTTATTTGATGAAGTTTCATGTTAAATTCGTTGTTCTTTGACCGATTTCGAATGAATTAAGATATTATGAGCTGACAGAAAGGAAAAAAGGTTATCAAAGCACGGAACAGCGAAAAATGTCTACTTTGTTGTTATTTGATGAAATTCCACGTTAATTTCGTTGTTCTTTCAACGAATTCGAATGAATTAAGATATTTTGAAGCTGACACAGAAAGAAAAACGGTTATCGAAACACGGAACAGCGAAAAATGTCTACTTTGTTGTTATTTCATGAAGTTCCATGTAAATTTCGTTGTTCTTTGACCGATTTCGAATGAGTTAAGATATTATGAGCTGACAGAAAGAAAAAAAGGTTATCAAAGCACGGAACAGCGAAAAATGTCTACTTTGTTGTTATTTGATGAAATTCCACGTTAATTTCGTTGTTCTTTCAACGAATTCGAATGAATTAAGATATTTTGAAGCTGACACAGAAAGAAAAACGGTTATCGAAACACGGAACAGCGAAAAATGTCTACTTTGTTGTTATTTCATGAAGTTCCATGTAAATTTCGTTGTTCTTTGACCGATTTCGAATGAATTAAGATATTATGAGCTGACAGAAAGGAAAAAAGGTTATCAAAGCACGGAACAGCGAAAAATGTCTACTTTGTTGTTATTTGATGAAGTTTCATGTTAATTTCGTTGTTCTTTGACCGATTTCGAATGAATTAAGATATTATGAGCTGACAGAAAGAAAAAAAGGTTATCAAAGCACGGAACAGCGAAAAATGTCTACTTTGTTGTTATTTGATGAAATTCCACATTAATTTCGTTGTTCTTTGAACGAATTCGAATGAATTAAGATATTTTGAAGCTGACACAGAAAGAAAAACGGTTATCGAAACACGGAACAGCGAAAAATGTCTACTTTGTTGTTAATTCATGAAGTTCCATGTAAATTTCGTTGTTCTTTGACCGATTTCGAATGAATTAAGATATTATGAGCTGACAGAAAGGAAAAAAGGTTATCAAAGCACGGAACAGCGAAAAATGTCTACTTTGTTGTTATTTGATGAAGTTTCATGTTAATTTCGTTGTTCTTTGACCGATTTCGAATGAATTAAGATATTATGAGCTGACAGAAAGGAAAAAAGGTTATCAAAGCACGGAACAGCGAAAAATGTCTACTTTGTTGTTATTTGATGAAATTCCACGTTAATTTCGTTGTTCTTTCAACGAATTCGAATGAATTAAGATATTTTGAAGCTGACACAGAAAGAAAAACGGTTATCGAAACACGGAACAGCGAAAAATGTCTACTTTGTTGTTATTTCATGAAGTTCCATGTAAATTTCGTTGTTCTTTGACCGATTTCGAATGAATTAAGATATTATGAGCTGACAGAAAGAAAAAAAGGTTATCAAAGCACGGAACAGCGAAAAATGTCTACTTTGTTGTTATTTGATGAAATTCCACGTTAATTTCGTTGTTCTTTGAACGAATTCGAATGAATTAAGATATTTTGAAGCTGACACAGAAAGAAAAACGGTTATCGAAACACGGAACAGCGAAAAATGTCTACTTTGTTGTTATTTCATGAAGTTCCATGTAAATTTCGTTGTTCTTTGACCGATTTCGAATGAATTAAGATATTATGAGCTGACAGAAAGGAAAAAAGGTTATCAAAGCACGGAACAGCGAAAAATGTCTACTTTGTTGTTATTTGATGAAGTTTCATGTTAATTTCTTTGTTCTTTGACCGATTTCGAATGAAATAGGATATTATGAGCTGACAGAAAGAAAAAAAGATTATCAAAGCACGGAACAGCGAAAAATGTCTACTTTGTTGTTATTTGATGAAGTTTCATGTTAATTTCGTTGTTCTTTGACCGATTTCGAATGAATTAAGATATTATGAGCTGACAGAAAGGAAAAAAGGTTATCAAAGCACGGAACAGCGAAAAATGTCTACTTTGTTGTTATTTGATGAAATTCCACGTTAATTTCGTTGTTCTTTCAACGAATTCGAATGAATTAAGATATTTTGAAGCTGACACAGAAAGAAAAACGGTTATCGAAACACGGAACAGCGGAAAATGTCTACTTTGTTGTTATTTGATGAAGTTCCATGTAAATTTCGTTGTTCTTTGACCGATTTCGAATGAATTAAGATATTATGAGCTGACAGAAAGAAAAAAAGGTTATCAAAGCACGGAACAGCGAAAAATGTCTACTTTGTTGTTATTTGATGAAGTTTCATGTTAATTTCGTTGTTCTTTGACCGATTTCGAATGAATTAAGATATTATGAGCTGACAGAAAGAAAAAAAGATTATCAAAGCACGGAACAGCGAAAAATGTCTACTTTGTTGTTATTTGATGAAGTTTCATGTTAATTTCGTTGTTCTTTGACCGATTTCGAATGAATTAAGATATTATGAGCTGACAGAAAGAAAAAAAGGTTATCAAAGCACGGAACAGCGAAAAATGTCTACTTTGTTGTTATTTGATGAAGTTTCATGTTAATTTAGTTGTTCTTTGACCGATTTCGAATGAATTAAGATATTATGAGCTGACAGAAAGAAAAAAAGGTTATCAAAGCACGGAACAGCGAAAAATGTCTACTTTGTTGTTATTTGATGAAGTTTCATGTTAATTTCGTTGTTCTTTGACCGATTTCGAATGAATTAAGATATTATGAGCTGACAGAAAGAAAAAAAGGTTATCAAAGCACGGAACAGCGAAAAATGTCTACTTTGTTGTTATTTGATGAAGTTTCATGTTAATTTCGTTGTTCTTTGACCGATTTCGAATGAATTAAGATATTATGAGCTGACAGAAAGGAAAAAAGGTTATCAAAGCACGGAACAGCGAAAAATGTCTACTTTGTTGTTATTTGATGAAATTCCACGTTAATTTCGTTGTTCTTTCAACGAATTCGAATGAATTAAGATATTTTGAAGCTGACACAGAAAGAAAAACGGTTATCGAAACACGGAACAGCGAAAAATGTCTACTTTGTTGTTATTTCATGAAGTTCCATGTAAATTTCGTTGTTCTTTGACTGATTTCGAATGAATTAAGATATTATGAGCTGACAGAAAGAAAAAAAGGTTATCAAAGCACGGAACAGCGAAAAATGTCTACTTTGTTGTTATTTGATGAAGTTTCATGTTAATTTCGTTGTTCTTTGACCGATTTCGAATGAATTAAGATATTATGAGCTGACAGAAAGGAAAAAAGGTTATCAAAGCACGGAACAGCGAAAAATGTCTACTTTGTTGTTATTTGATGAAGTTTCATGTTAATTTCGTTGTTCTTTGACCGATTTCGAATGAATTAAGATATTATGAGCTGACAGAAAGAAAAAAAGGTTATCAAAGCACGGAACAGCGAAAAATGTCTACTTTGTTGTTATTTGATGAAGTTTCATGTTAATTTCGTTGTTCTTTGACCGATTTCGAATGAATTAAGATATTATGAGCTGACAGAAAGGAAAAAAGGTTATCAAAGCACGGAACAGCGAAAAATGTCTACTTTGTTGTTATTTGATGAAATTCCACGTTAATTTCGTTGTTCTTTCAACGAATTCGAATGAATTAAGATATTTTGAAGCTGACACAGAAAGAAAAACGGTTATCGAAACACGGAACAGCGAAAAATGTTTACTTTGTTGTTATTTCATGAAGTTCCATGTAAATTTCGTTGTTCTTTGACCGATTTCGAATGAATTAAGATATTATGAGCTGACAGAAAGGAAAAAAGGTTATCAAAGCACGGAACAGCGAAAAATGTCTACTTTGTTGTTATTTGATGAAGTTTCATGTTAATTTCGTTGTTCTTTGACCGATTTCGAATGAATTAAGATATTATGAGCTGACAGAAAGGAAAAAAGGTTATCAAAGCACGGAACAGCGAAAAATGTCTACTTTGTTGTTATTTGATGAAATTCCACGTTAATTTAGTTGTTCTTTCAACGAATTCGAATGAATTAAGATATTTTGAAGCTGACACAGAAAGAAAAACGGTTATCGAAACACGGAACAGCGAAAAATGTCTACTTTGTTGTTATTTCATGAAGTTCCATGTAAATTTCGTTGTTCTTTGACCGATTTCGAATGAATTAAGATATTATGAGCTGACAGAAAGAAAAAAAGGTTATCAAAGCACGGAACAGCGAAAAATGTCTACTTTGTTGTTATTTGATGAAGTTTCATGTTAATTTCGTTGTTCTTTGACCGATTTCGAATGAATTAAGATATTATGAGCTGACAGAAAGGAAAAAAGGTTATCAAAGCACGGAACAGCGAAAAATGTCTACTTTGTTGTTATTTGATGAAATTCCACGTTAATTTCGTTGTTCTTTCAACGAATTCGAATGAATTAAGATATTTTGAAGCTGACACAGAAAGAAAAAACGGTTATCGAAACACGGAACAGCGAAAAATGTCTACTTTGTTGTTATTTCATGAAGTTCCATGTAAATTTCGTTGTTCTTTGACCGATTTCGAATGAATTAAGATATTATGAGCTGACAGAAAGAAAAAAAGGTTATCAAAGCACGGAACAGCGAAAATGTCTACTTTGTTGTTATTTGATGAAGTTTCATGTTAATTTCGTTGTTCTTTGACCGATTTCGAATGAATTAAGATATTATGAGCTGACAGAAAGGAAAAAAGGTTATCAAAGCACGGAACAGCGAAAAATGTCTACTTTGTTGTTATTTGATGAAGTTTCATGTTAATTTCGTTGTTCTTTGACCGATTTCGAATGAATTAAGATATTATGAGCTGACAGAAAGGAAAAAAGGTTATCAAAGCACGGAACAGCGAAAAATGTCTACTTTGTTGTTATTTGATGAAGTTTCATGTTAATTTCGTTGTTCTTTGACCGATTTCGAATGAATTAAGATATTATGAGCTGACAGAAAGGAAAAAAGGTTATCAAAGCACGGAACAGCGAAAAATGTCTACTTTGTTGTTATTTGATGAAATTCCACGTTAATTTCGTTGTTCTTTGAACGAATTCGAATGAATTAAGATATTTTGAAGCTGACACAGAAAGAAAAACGGTTATCGAAACAGGGAACAGCGAAAAATGTCTACTTTGTTGTTATTTCATGAAGTTCCATGTAAATTTCGTTGTTCTTTGACTGATTTCGAATGAATTAAGATATTATGAGCTGACAGAAAGAAAAAAAGGTTATCAAAGCACGGAACAGCGAAAAATGTCTACTTTGTTGTTATTTGATGAAGTTTCATGTTAATTTCGTTGTTCTTTGACCGATTTCGAATGAATTAAGATATTATGAGCTGACAGAAAGGAAAAAAGGTTATCAAAGCACGGAACAGCGAAAAATGTCTACTTTGTTGTTATTTGATGAAGTTTCATGTTAATTTCGTTGTTCTTTGACCGATTTCGAATGAATTAAGATATTATGAGCTGACAGAAAGAAAAAAAGGTTATCAAAGCACGGAACAGCGAAAAATGTCTACTTTGTTGTTATTTGATGAAGTTTCATGTTAATTTCGTTGTTCTTTGACCGATTTCGAATGAATTAAGATATTATGAGCTGACAGAAAGGAAAAAAGGTTATCAAAGCACGGAACAGCGAAAAATGTCTACTTTGTTGTTATTTGATGAAATTCCACGTTAATTTCGTTGTTCTTTCAACGAATTCGAATGAATTAAGATATTTTGAAGCTGACACAGAAAGAAAAACGGTTATCGAAACACGGAACAGCGAAAAATGTCTACTTTGTTGTTATTTCATGAAGTTCCATGTAAATTTCGTTGTTCTTTGACCGATTTCGAATGAATTAAGATATTATGAGCTGACAGAAAGGAAAAAAGGTTATCAAAGCACGGAACAGCGAAAAATGTCTACTTTGTTGTTATTTGATGAAGTTTCATGTTAATTTCGTTGTTCTTTGACCGATTTCGAATGAATTAAGATATTATGAGCTGACAGAAAGGAAAAAAGGTTATCAAAGCACGGAACAGCGAAAAATGTCTACTTTGTTGTTATTTGATGAAATTCCACGTTAATTTAGTTGTTCTTTCAACGAATTCGAATGAATTAAGATATTTTGAAGCTGACACAGAAAGAAAAACGGTTATCGAAACACGGAACAGCGAAAAATGTCTACTTTGTTGTTATTTCATGAAGTTCCATGTAAATTTCGTTGTTCTTTGACCGATTTCGAATGAATTAAGATATTATGAGCTGACAGAAAGAAAAAAAGGTTATCAAAGCACGGAACAGCGAAAAATGTCTACTTTGTTGTTATTTGATGAAGTTTCATGTTAATTTCGTTGTTCTTTGACCGATTTCGAATGAATTAAGATATTATGAGCTGACAGAAAGGAAAAAAGGTTATCAAAGCACGGAACAGCGAAAAATGTCTACTTTGTTGTTATTTGATGAAATTCCACGTTAATTTCGTTGTTCTTTCAACGAATTCGAATGAATTAAGATATTTTGAAGCTGACACAGAAAGAAAAACGGTTATCGAAACACGGAACAGCGAAAAATGTCTACTTTGTTGTTATTTCATGAAGTTCCATGTAAATTTCGTTGTTCTTTGACCGATTTCGAATGAATTAAGATATTATGAGCTGACAGAAAGAAAAAAAGGTTATCAAAGCACGGAACAGCGAAAAATGTCTACTTTGTTGTTATTTGATGAAGTTTCATGGTAATTTCGTTGTTCTTTGACCGATTTCGAATGAATTAAGATATTATGAGCTGACAGAAAGGAAAAAAGGTTATCAAAGCACGGAACAGCGAAAAATGTCTACTTTGTTGTTATTTGATGAAGTTTCATGTTAATTTCGTTGTTCTTTGACCGATTTCGAATGAATTAAGATATTATGAGCTGACAGAAAGGAAAAAAGGTTATCAAAGCACGGAACAGCGAAAAATGTCTACTTTGTTGTTATTTGATGAAGTTTCATGTTAATTTCGTTGTTCTTTGACCGATTTCGAATGAATTAAGATATTATGAGCTGACAGAAAGGAAAAAAGGTTATCAAAGCACGGAACAGCGAAAAATGTCTACTTTGTTGTTATTTGATGAAATTCCACGTTAATTTCGTTGTTCTTTGAACGAATTCGAATGAATTAAGATATTTTGAAGCTGACACAGAAAGAAAAACGGTTATCGAAACAGGGAACAGCGAAAAATGTCTACTTTGTTGTTATTTCATGAAGTTCCATGTAAATTTCGTTGTTCTTTGACCGATTTCGAATGAATTAAGATATTATGAGCTGACAGAAAGGAAAAAAGGTTATCAAAGCACGGAACAGCGAAAAATGTCTACTTTGTTGTTATTTGATGAAATTCCACGTTAATTTCGTTGTTCTTTCAACGAATTCGAATGAATTAAGATATTTTGAAGCTGACACAGAAAGAAAAACTGTTATCGAAACACGGAACAGCGAAAAATGTCTACTTTGTTGTTATTTGATGAAGTTCCATGTAAATTTCGTTGTTCTTTGACCGATTTCGAATGAATTAAGATATTATCAGCTGACAGAAAGAAAAAAAGGTTATCAAAGCACGGAACAGCGAAAAATGTCTACTTTGTTGTTATTTGATGAAGTTTCATGTTAATTTCGTTGTTCTTTGACCGATTTCGAATGAATTAAGATATTATGAGCTGACAGAAAGAAAAAAAGATTATCAAAGCACGGAACAGCGAAAAATGTCTACTTTGTTGTTATTTGATGAAGTTTCATGTTAATTTCGTTGTTCTTTGACCGATTTCGAATGAATTAAGATATTATGAGCTGACAGAAAGAAAAAAAGGTTATCAAAGCACGGAACAGCGAAAAATGTCTACTTTGTTGTTATTTGATGAAGTTTCATGTTAATTTCGTTGTTCTTTGACCGATTTCGAATGAATTAAGATATTATGAGCTGACAGAAAGAAAAAAAGGTTATCAAAGCACGGAACAGCGAAAAATGTCTACTTTGTTGTTATTTGATGAAGTTTCATGTTAATTTCGTTGTTCTTTGACCGATGTCGAATGAATTAAGATATTATGAGCTGACAGAAAGGAAAAAAGGTTATCAAAGCACGGAACAGCGAAAAATGTCTACTTTGTTGTTATTTGATGAAATTCCACGTTAATTTCGTTGTTCTTTCAACGAATTCGAATGAATTAAGATATTTTGAAGCTGACACAGAAAGAAAAACGGTTATCGAAACACGGAACAGCGAAAAATGTCTACTTTGTTGTTATTTCATGAAGTTCCACGTTAATTTCGTTGTTCTTTGAACGAATTCGAATGAATTAAGATATTTTGAAGCTGACACAGAAAGAAAAACGGTTATCGAAACACGGAACAGCGAAAAATGTCTACTTTGTTGTTATTTCATGAAGTTCCATGTAAATTTCGGTGTTCTTTGACCGATTTCGAATGAATTAAGATATTATGAGCTGACAGAAAGAAAAAAAGTTATCAAAGCACGGAACAGCGAAAAATGTCTACTTTGTTGTTATTTGATGAAGTTTCATGTTAATTTCGTTGTTCTTTGACCGATTTCGAATGAATTAAGATATTAGGAGCTGACAGAAAGGAAAAAAGGTTATCAAAGCACGGAACAGCGAAAAATGTCTACTTTGTTGTTATTTGATGAAATTCCACGTTAATTTCGTTGTTCTTTCAACGAATTCGAATGAATTAAGATATTTTGAAGCTGACACAGAAAGAAAAACGGTTATCGAAACACGGAACAGCGAAAAATGTCTACTTTGTTGTTATTTCATGAAGTTCCATGTAAATTTCGTTGTTTTTTGACCGATTTCGAATGAATTAAGATATTATGAGCTGACAGAAAGAAAAAAAGGTTATCAAAGCACGGAACAGCGAAAAATGTCTACTTTGTTGTTATTTGATGAAGTTTCATGTTAATTTCGTTGTTCTTTCAACGAATTCGAATGAATTAAGATATTTTGAAGCTGACACAGAAAGAAAAACTGTTATCGAAACACGGAACAGCGAAAAATGTCTACTTTGTTGTTATTTCATGAAGTTCCATGTAAATTTCGTTGTTCTTTGACCGATTTCGAATGAATTAAAATATTATGAGCTGACAGAAAGAAAAAAAGGTTATCAAAGCACGGAACAGCGAAAAATGTGTACTTTGTTGTTATTTGATGAAGTTCCATGTAAATTTCGTTGTTCTTTGACCGATTTCGAATGAATTAAGATATTATGAGCTGACAGAAAGAAAAAAAGGTTATCAAAGCACGGAACAGCGAAAAATGTCTACTTTGTTGTTATTTGATGAAATTCCACGTTAATTTCGTTGTTCTTTGAACGAATTCGAATGAATTAAGATATTTTGAAGCTGACACAGAAAGAAAAACGGTTATCGAAACATGGAACAGCGAAAAATGTCTACTTTGTTGTTATTTCATGAAGTTCCATGTAAATTTCGTTGTTCTTTGACCGATTTCAAATGAATTAAGATATTATGAGCTGACAGAAAGGAAAAAAGGTTATCAAAGCACGGAACAGCGAAAAATGTCTACTTTGTTGTTATTTGATGAAATTCCACGTTAATTTCGTTGTTCTTTCAACGAATTCGAATGAATTAAGATATTTTGAAGCTGACACAGAAAGAAAAACGGTTATCGAAACACGGAACAGCGAAAAATGTCTACTTTGTTGTTATTTCATGAAGTTCCATGTAAATTTCGTTGTTTTTTGACCGATTTCGAATGAATTAAGATATTATGAGCTGACAGAAAGAAAAAAAGGTTATCAAAGCACGGAACAGCGAAAAATGTCTACTTTGTTGTTATTTGATGAAGTTTCATGTTAATTTCGTTGTTCTTTCAACGAATTCGAATGAATTAAGATATTTTGAAGCTGACACAGAAAGAAAAACTGTTATCGAAACACGGAACAGCGAAAAATGTCTACTTTGTTGTTATTTCATGAAGTTCCATGTAAATTTCGTTGTTCTTTGACCGATTTCGAATGAATTAAAATATTATGAGCTGACAGAAAGAAAAAAAGGTTATCAAAGCACGGAACAGCGAAAAATGTGTACTTTGTTGTTATTTGATGAAGTTCCATGTAAATTTCGTTGTTCTTTGACCGATTTCGAATGAATTAAGATATTATGAGCTGACAGAAAGAAAAAAAGGTTATCAAAGCACGGAACAGCGAAAAATGTCTACTTTGTTGTTATTTGATGAAATTCCACGTTAATTTCGTTGTTCTTTGAACGAATTCGAATGAATTAAGATATTTTGAAGCTGACACAGAAAGAAAAACGGTTATCGAAACATGGAACAGCGAAAAATGTCTACTTTGTTGTTATTTCATGAAGTTCCATGTAAATTTCGTTGTTCTTTGACCGATTTCAAATGAATTAAGATATTATGAGCTGACAGAAAGGAAAAAAGGTTATCAAAGCACGGAACAGCGAAAAATGTCTACTTTGTTGTTATTTGATGAAATTCCACGTTAATTTCGTTGTTCTTTGAACGAATTCGAATGAATTAAGATATTTTGAAGCTGACACAGAAAGAAAAACGGTTATCAAAACACGGAACAGCGAAAAATGTCTACTTTGTTGTTATTTGATGAAGTTCCATGTAAATTTCGTTGTTCTTTGACCGATTTCGAATGAATTAAGATATTATGAGCTGACAGAAAGGAAAAAAGGTTATCAAAGCACGGAACAGCGAAAAATGTCTACTTTGTTGTTATTTGATGAAATTCCACGTTAATTTCGTTGTTCTTTCAACGAATTCGAATGAATTAAGATATTTTGAAGCTGACACAGAAAGAAAAACGGTTATCGAAACACGGAACAGCGAAAAATGTCTACTTTGTTGTTATTTCATGAAGTTCCATGTAATTTTCGTTGTTCTTTGACCGATTTCGAATGAATTAAGATATTATGAGCTGACAGAAAGGAAAAAAGGTTATCAAAGCACGGAACAGCGAAAAATGTCTACTTTGTTGTTATTTGATGAAGTTTCATGTTAATTTCGTTGTTCTTTGACCGATTTCGAATGAATTAAGATATTATGAGCTGACAGAAAGAAAAAAAGATTATCAAAGCACGGAACAGCGAAAAATGTCTACTTTGTTGTTATTTGATGAAGTTTCATGTTAATTTCGTTGTTCTTTGACCGATTTCGAATGAATTAAGATATTATGAGCTGACAGAAAGAAAAAAAGGGTTTTCAAAGCACGGAACAGCGAAAAATGTCTACTTTGTTGTTATTTGATGAAGTTTCATGTTAATTTCGTTGTTCTTTGACCGATTTCGAATGAATTAAGATATTATGAGCTGACAGAAAGAAAAAAAGGTTATCAAAGCACGGAACAGCGAAAAATGTCTACTTTGTTGTTATTTGATGAAGTTTCATGTTAATTTCGTTGTTCTTTGACCGATTTCGAATGAATTAAGATATTATGAGCTGACAGAAAGGAAAAAAGGTTATCAAAGCACGGAACAGCGAAAAATGTCTACTTTGTTGTTATTTGATGAAATTCCACGTTAATTTCGTTGTTCTTTCAACGAATTCGAATGAATTAAGATATTTTGAAGCTGACACAGAAAGAAAAACGGTTATCGAAACACGGAACAGCGAAAAATGTCTACTTTGTTGTTATTTCATGAAGTTCCACGTTAATTTCGTTGTTCTTTGAACGAATTCGAATGAATTAAGATATTTTGAAGCTGACACAGAAAGAAAAACGGTTATCGAAACTTCATGAAGTTCCATGTAAATTTCGTTGTTCTTTGACCGATTTCGAATGAATTAAGATATTATGAGCTGACAGAAAGAAAAAAAGGTTATCAAAGCACGGAACAGCGAAAAATGTCTACTTTGTTGTTATTTGATGAAGTTTCATGTTAATTTCGTTGTTCTTTGACCGATTTCGAATGAATTAAGATATTATGAGCTGACAGAAAGGAAAAAAGGTTATCAAAGCACGGAACAGCGAAAAATGTCTACTTTGTTGTTATTTGATGAAATTCCACGTTAATTTCGTTGTTCTTTCAACGAATTCGAATGAATTAAGATATTTTGAAGCTGACACAGAAAGAAAAACGGTTATCGAAACACGGAACAGCGAAAAATGTCTACTTTGTTGTTATTTCATGAAGTTCCATGTAAATTTCGTTGTTCTTTAACCGATTTCGAATGAATTAAGATATTATGAGCTGACAGAAAGAAAAAAGGTTATCAAAGCACGGAACAGCGAAAAATGTCTACTTTGTTGTTATTTGATGAAGTTTCATGTTAATTTCGTTGTTCTTTCAACGAATTCGAATGAATTAAGATATTTTGAAGCTGACACAGAAAGAAAAACGGTTATCGAAACACGGAACAGCGAAAAATGTCTACTTTGTTGTTATTTCATGAAGTTCCATGTAAATTTCGTTGTTCTTTGACCGATTTCGAATGAATTAAGATATTATGAGCTGACAGAAAGAAAAAAAGGTTATCAAAGCACGGAACAGCGAAAAATGTCTACTTTGTTGTTATTTGATGAAATTCCACGTTAATTTCGTTGTTCTTTCAACGAATTCGAATGAATTAAGATATTTTGAAGCTGACACAGAAAGAAAAACGGTTATCGAAACACGGAACAGCGAAAAATGTCTACTTTGTTGTTATTTCATGAAGTTCCATGTAAATTTCGTTGTTCTTTGACCGATTTCGAATGAATTAAGATATTATGAGCTGACAGAAAGAAAAAAAAGGTTATCAAAGCACGGAACAGCGAAAAATGTCTACTTTGTTGTTATTTGATGAAGTTCCATGTAAATTTCGTTGTTCTTTGACCGATTTCGAATGAATTAAGATATTATGAGCTGACAGAAAGAAAAAAAGGTTATCAAAGCACGGAACAGCGAAAAATGTCTACTTTGTTGTTATTTGATGAAGCTTCATGTTAATTTCGTTGTTCTTTGACCGATTTCGAATGAATTAAGATATTATGAGCTGACAGAAAGAAAAAAAGGTTATCAAAGCACGGAACAGCGAAAAATGTCTACTTTGTTGTTATTTGATGAAGTTCCATGTAAATTTCGTTGTTCTTTGACCGATTTCGAATGAATTAAGATATTATGAGCTGACAGAAAGAAAAAAAGGTTATCAAAGCACGGAACAGCGAAAAATGTCTACTTTGTTGTTATTTGATGAAATTCCACGTTAATTTCGTTGTTCCTTGAACGAATTCGAATGAATTAAGATATTTTGAAGCTGACACAGAAAGAAAAACGGTTATCGAAACATGGAACAGCGAAAAATGTCTACTTTGTTGTTATTTCATGAAGTTCCATGTAAATTTCGTTGTTCTTTGACCGATTTCGAATGAATTAAGATATTATGAGCTGAGAGAAAGGAAAAAAGGTTATCAAAGCACGGAACAGCGAAAAATGTCTACTTTGTTGTTATTTGATGAAATTCCACGTTAATTTCGTTGTTCTTTGAACGAATTCGAATGAATTAAGATATTTTGAAGCTGACACAGAAAGAAAAACGGTTATCGAAACACGGAACAGCGAAAAATGTCTACTTTGTTGTTATTTGATGAAGTTCCATGTAAATTTCGTTGTTCTTTGACCGATTTCGAATGAATTAAGATATTATGAGCTGACAGAAAGGAAAAAAGGTTATCAAAGCACGGAACAGCGAAAAATGTCTACTTTGTTGTTATTTGATGAAATTCCACGTTAATTTCGTTGTTCTTTCAACGAATTCGAATGAATTAAGATATTTTGAAGCTGACACAGAAAGAAAAACGGTTATCGAAACACGGAACAGCGAAAAATGTCTACTTTGTTGTTATTTCATGAAGTTCCATGTAAATTTCGTTGTTCTTTGACCGATTTCGAATGAATTAAGATATTATGAGCTGACAGAAAGGAAAAAAGGTTATCAAAGCACGGAACAGCGAAAAATGTCTACTTTGTTGTTATTTGATGAAGTTTCATGTTAATTTCGTTGTTCTTTGACCGATTTCGAATGAATTAAGATATTATGAGCTGACAGAAAGAAAAAAAGATTATCAAAGCACGGAACAGCGAAAAATGTCTACTTTGTTGTTATTTGATGAAGTTTCATGTTAATTTCGTTGTTCTTTGACCGATTTCGAATGAATTAAGATATTATGAGCTGACAGAAAGAAAAAAAGGGTTTTCAAAGCACGGAACAGCGAAAAATGTCTACTTTGTTGTTATTTGATGAAGTTTCATGTTAATTTCGTTGCTCTTTGACCGATTTCGAATGAATTAAGATATTGTGAGCTGACAGAAAGAAAAAAAGGTTATCAAAGCACGGAACAGCGAAAAATGTCTACTTTGTTGTTATTTGATGAAGTTTCATGTTAATTTCGTTGTTCTTTGACCGATTTCGAATGAATTAAGATATTATGAGCTGACAGAAAGGAAAAAAGGTTATCAAAGCACGGAACAGCGAAAAATGTCTACTTTGTTGTTATTTGATGAAATTCCACGTTAATTTCGTTGTTCTTTCAACGAATTCGAATGAATTAAGATATTTTGAAGCTGACACAGAAAGAAAAACGGTTATCGAAACACGGAACAGCGAAAAATGTCTACTTTGTTGTTATTTCATGAAGTTCCACGTTAATTTCGTTGTTCTTTGAACGAATTCGAATGAATTAAGATATTTTGAAGCTGACACAGAAAGAAAAACGGTTATCGAAACACGGAACAGCGAAAAATGTCTACTTTGTTGTTATTTCATGAAGTTCCATGTAAATTTCGTTGTTCTTTGACCGATTTCGAATGAATTAAGATATTATGAGCTGACAGAAAGAAAAAAAGGTTATCAAAGCACGGAACAGCGAAAAATGTCTACTTTGTTGTTATTTGATGAAGTTTCATGTTAATTTCGTTGTTCTTTGACCGATTTCGAATGAATTAAGATATTATGAGCTGACAGAAAGAAAAAAAGATTATCAAAGCACGGAACAGCGAAAAATGTCTACTTTGTTGTTATTTGATGAAGTTTCATGTTAATTTCGTTGTTCTTTGACCGATTTCGAATGAATTAAGATATTATGAGCTGACAGAAAGAAAAAAAGGGTTTTCAAAGCACGGAACAGCGAAAAATGTCTACTTTGTTGTTATTTGATGAAGTTTCATGTTAATTTCGTTGCTCTTTGACCGATTTCGAATGAATTAAGATATTATGAGCTGACAGAAAGAAAAAAAGGTTATCAAAGCACGGAACAGCGAAAAATGTCTACTTTGTTGTTATTTGATGAAGTTTCATGTTAATTTCGTTGTTCTTTGACCGATTTCGAATGAATTAAGATATTATGAGCTGACAGAAAGGAAAAAAGGTTATCAAAGCACGGAACAGCGAAAAATGTCTACTTTGTTGTTATTTGATGAAATTCCACGTTAATTTCGTTGTTCTTTCAACGAATTCGAATGAATTAAGATATTTTGAAGCTGACACAGAAAGAAAAACGGTTATCGAAACACGGAACAGCGAAAAATGTCTACTTTGTTGTTATTTCATGAAGTTCCACGTTAATTTCGTTGTTCTTTGAACGAATTCGAATGAATTAAGATATTTTGAAGCTGACACAGAAAGAAAAACGGTTATCGAAACACGGAACAGCGAAAAATGTCTACTTTGTTGTTATTTCATGAAGTTCCATGTAAATTTCGTTGTTCTTTGACCGATTTCGAATGAATTAAGATATTATGAGCTGACAGAAAGAAAAAAAGGTTATCAAAGCACGGAACAGCGAAAATGTCTACTTTGTTGTTATTTGATGAAGTTTCATGTTAATTTCGTTGTTCTTTGACCGATTTCGAATGAATTAAGATATTATGAGCTGACAGAAAGGAAAAAAGGTTATCAAAGCACGGAACAGCGAAAAATGTCTACTTTGTTGTTATTTGATGAAATTCCACGTTAATTTCGTTGTTCTTTCAACGAATTCGAATGAATTAAGATATTTTGAAGCTGACACAGAAAGAAAAACGGTTATCGAAACACGGAACAGCGAAAAATGTCTACTTTGTTGTTATTTCATGAAGTTCCATGTAAATTTCATTGTTCTTTGACCGATTTCGAATGAATTAAGATATTATGAGCTGACAGAAAGAAAAAAGGTTATCAAAGCACGGAACAGCGAAAAATGTCTACTTTGTTGTTATTTGATGAAGTTTCATGTTAATTTCGTTGTTCTTTCAACGAATTCGAATGAATTAAGATATTTTGAAGCTGACACAGAAAGAAAAACGGTTATCGAAACACGGAACAGCGAAAAATGTCTACTTTGTTGTTATTTCATGAAGTTCCATGTAAATTTCGTTGTTCTTTGACCGATTTCGAATGAATTAAGATATTATGAGCTGACAGAAAGAAAAAAAGGTTATCAAAGCACGGAACAGCGAAAAATGTCTACTTTGTTGTTATTTGATGAAATTCCACGTTAATTTCGTTGTTCTTTCAACGAATTCGAATGAATTAAGATATTTTGAAGCTGACACAGAAAGAAAAACGGTTATCGAAACACGGAACAGCGAAAAATGTCTACTTTGTTGTTATTTCATGAAGTTCCATGTAAATTTCGTTGTTCTTTGACCGATTTCGAATGAATTAAGATATTATGAGCTGACAGAAAGAAAAAAAGGTTATCAAAGCACGGAACAGCGAAAAATGTCTACTTTGTTGTTATTTGATGAAGTTCCATGTAAATTTCGTTGTTCTTTGACCGATTTCGAATGAATTAAGATATTATGAGCTGACAGAAAGAAAAAAAGGTTATCAAAGCACGGAACAGCGAAAAATGTCTACTTTGTTGTTATTTGATGAAGCTTCATGTTAATTTCGTTGTTCTTTGACCGATTTCGAATGAATTAAGATATTATGAGCTGACAGAAAGAAAAAAAGGTTATCAAAGCACGGAACAGCGAAAAATGTCTACTTTGTTGTTATTTGATGAAGTTTCATGTTAATTTCGTTGTTTTTGGACCGATTTCGAATGAATTAAGATATTATGAGCTGACAGAAAGGAAAAAAGGTTATCAAAGCACGGAACAGCGAAAAATGTCTACTTTGTTGTTATTTGATGAAATTCCACGTTAATTTCGTTGTTCTTTCAACGAATTCGAATGAATTAAGATATTTTGAAGCTGACACAGAAAGAAAAACGGTTATCGAAACACGGAACAGAGAAAAATGTCTACTTTGTTGTTATTTCATGAAGTTCCATGTAAATTTCGTTGTTCTTTGACCGATTTCGAATGAATTAAGATATTATGAGCTGACAGAAAGAAAAAAAGGTTATCAAAGCACGGAACAGCGAAAAATGTCTACTTTGTTGTTATTTGATGAAGTTTCATGTTAATTTCGTTGTTCTTTGACTGATTTCGAATGAATTAAGATATTATGAGCTGACAGAAAGGAAAAAAGGTTATCAAAGCACGGAACAGCGAAAAATGTCTACTTTGTTGTTATTTGATGAAGTTTCATGTTAATTTCGTTGTTCTTTGACCGATTTCGAATGAATTAAGATATTATGAGCTGACAGAAAGAAAAAAGGTTATCAAAGCACGGAACAGCGAAAAATGTCTACTTTGTTGTTATTTGATGAAGTTTCATGTTGATTTCGTTGTTCTTTGACCGATTTCGAATGAATTAAGATATTATGAGCTGACAGAAAGGAAAAAAGGTTATCAAAGCACGGAACAGCGAAAAATGTCTACTTTGTTGTTATTTGATGAAATTCCACGTTAATTTCGTTGTTCTTTCAACGAATTCGAATGAATTAAGATATTTTGGAGCTGACACAGAAAGAAAAACGGTTATCGAAACACGGAACAGCGAAAAATGTCTACTTTGTTGTTATTTCATGAAGTTCCATGTAAATTTCGTTGTTCTTTGACCGATTTCGAATGAATTAAGATATTATGAGCTGACAGAAAGAAAAAAAGGTTATCGAAACACGGAACAGCGAAAAATGTCTACTTTGTTGTTATTTCATGAAGTTCCATGTAAATTTCGTTGTTCTTTGACCGATTTCGAATGAATTAAGATATTATGAGCTGACAGAAAGAAAAAAAGGTTATCAAAGCACGGAACAGCGAAAAATGTCTACTTTGTTGTTATTTGATGAAGTTTCATGTTAATTTCGTTGTTCTTTGACCGATTTCGAATGAATTAAGATATTATGAGCTGACAGAAAGGAAAAAAGGTTATCAAAGCACGGAACAGCGAAAAATGTCTACTTTGTTGTTATTTGATGAAATTCCACGTTAATTTCGTTGTTCTTTGAACGAATTCGAATGAATTAAGATATTATGAGCTGACAGAAAGAAAAAAAGGTTATCAAAGCACGGAACAGCGAAAAATGTCTACTTTGTTGTTATTTGATGAAGTTTCATGTTAATTTCGTTGTTCTTTGACCGATTTCGAATGAATTAAGATATTATGAGCTGACAGAAAGAAAAAAAGGTTATCAAAGCACGGAACAGCGAAAAATGTCTACTTTGTTGTTATTTGATGAAGTTCCATGTAAATTTCGTTGTTCTTTGACCGATTTCGAATGAATTAAGATATTATGAGCTGACAGAAAGAAAAAAAGGTTATCAAAGCACGGAACAGCGAAAAATGTCTACTTTGTTGTTATTTGATGAAATTCCACGTTAATTACGTTGTTCTTTCAACGAATTCGAATGAATTAAGATATTTTGAAGCTGACACAGAAAGAAAAACTGTTATCGAAACACGGAACAGCGAAAAATGTCTACTTTGTTGTTATTTGATGAAGTTCCATGTAAATTTCGTTGTTCTTTGACCGATTTCGAATGAATTAAGATATTATGAGCTGACAGAAAGAAAAAAAGGTTATCAAAGCACGGAACAGCGATGTTATTTGATGAAGTTTCATGTTAATTTCTTTGTTCTTTGACCGATTTCGAATGAAATAGGATATTATGAGGTGACAGAAAGAAAAAAAGATTATCAAAGCACGGAACAGCGAAAAATGTCTACTTTGTTGTTATTTGATGAAGTTTCATGTTAATTTCATTGTTCTTTGACCGATTTCGAATGAATTAAGATATTATGAGCTGACAGAAAGAAAAAAAGGTTATCAAAGCACGGAACAGCGAAAAATGTCTACTTTGTTGTTATTTGATGAAGTTCCATGTAAATTTCGTTGTTCTTTGACCGATTTCGAATGAATTAAGATATTATGAGCTGACAGAAAGAAAAAAAGGTTATCAAAGCACGGAACAGCGAAAAATGTCTACTTTGTTGTTATTTGATGAAGTTTCATGTTAATTTCGTTGTTCTTTGACCGATTTCGAATGAATTAAGATATTATGAGCTGACAGAAAGAAAAAAAGGTTATCAAAGCACGGAACAGCGAAAAATGTCTACTTTGTTGTTATTTGATGAAGTTCCATGTAAATTTCGTTGTTCTTTGACCGATTTCGAATGAATTAAGATATTATGAGCTGACAGAAAGAAAAAAAGGTTATCAAAGCACGGAACAGCGAAAAATGTCTACTTTGTTGTTATTTGAAGAAGTTTCATGTTAATTTCGTTGTTCTTTGACCGATTTCGAATGAATTAAGATATTATGAGCTGACAGAAAGGAAAAAAGGTTATCAAAGCACGGAACAGCGAAAAATGTCTACTTTGTTGTTATTTGATGAAGTTTCATGTTAATTTCGTTGTTCTTTGACCGATTTCGAATGAATTAAGATATTATGAGCTGACAGAAAGAAAAAAAGGTTATCAAAGCACGGAACAGCGAAAAATGTCTACTTTGTTGTTATTTGATGAAGTTTCATGTTAATTTCGTTGTTCTTTGACCGATTTCGAATGAATTAAGATATTATGAGCTGACAGAAAGGAAAAAAGGTTATCAAAGCACGGAACAGCGAAAAATGTCTACTTTGTTGTTATTTGATGAAGTTTCATGTTAATTTCTTTGTTCTTTGACCGATTTCGAATGAATTAAGATATTATGAGCTGACAGAAAGGAAAAAAGGTTATCAAAGCACGGAACAGCGAAAAATGTCTACTTTGTTGTTATTTGATGAAATTCCACGTTAATTTCGTTGTTCTTTCAACGAATTCGAATGAATTAAGATATTTTGAAGCTGACACAGAAAGAAAAACGGTTATCGAAACACGGAACAGCGAAAAATGTCTACTTTGTTGTTATTTCATGAAGTTCCATGTAAATTTCGTTGTTCTTTGACCGATTTCGAATGAATTAAGATATTATGAGCTGACAGAAAGAAAAAAAGGTTATCGAAACACGGAACAGCGAAAAATGTCTACTTTGTTGTTATTTCATGAAGTTCCATGTAAATTTCGTTGTTCTTTGACCGATTTCGAATGAATTAAGATATTATGAGCTGACAGAAAGAAAAAAAGGTTATCAAAGCACGGAACAGCGAAAAATGTCTACTTTGTTGTTATTTGATGAAGTTTCATGTTAATTTCGTTGTTCTTTGACCGATTTCGAATGAATTAAGATATTATGAGCTGACAGAAAGGAAAAAAGGTTATCAAAGCACGGAACAGCGAAAAATGTCTACTTTGTTGTTATTTGATGAAATTCCACGTTAATTTCGTTGTTCTTTGAACGAATTCGAATGAATTAAGATATTATGAGCTGACAGAAAGAAAAAAAGGTTATCAAAGCACGGAACAGCGAAAAATGTCTACTTTGTTGTTATTTGATGAAGTTTCATGTTAATTTCGTTGTTCTTTGACCGATTTCGAATGAATTAAGATATTATGAGCTGACAGAAAGAAAAAAGGTTATCAAAGCACGGAACAGCGAAAAATGTCTACTTTGTTGTTATTTGATGAAGTTCCATGTAAATTTCGTTGTTCTTTGACCGATTTCGAATGAATTAAGATATTATGAGCTGACAGAAAGAAAAAAAGGTTATCAAAGCACGGAACAGCGAAAAATGTCTACTTTGTTGTTATTTGATGAAATTCCACGTTAATTTCGTTGTTCTTTCAACGAATTCGAATGAATTAAGATATTTTGAAGCTGACACAGAAAGAAAAACTGTTATCGAAACACGGAACAGCGAAAAATGTCTACTTTGTTGTTATTTGATGAAGTTCCATGTAAATTTCGTTGTTCTTTGACCGATTTCGAATGAATTAAGATATTATGAGCTGACAGAAAGAAAAAAAGGTTATCAAAGCACGGAACAGCGAAAAATGTCTACTTTGTTGTTATTTGATGAAGTTTCATGTTAATTTCGTTGTTCTTTGACCGATTTCGAATGAATTAAGATATTATGAGCTGACAGAAAGAAAAAAAGATTATCAAAGCACGGAACAGCGAAAAATGTCTACTTTGTTGTTATTTGATGAAGTTTCATGTTAATTTCGTTGTTCTTTGACCGATTTCGAATGAATTAAGATATTATGAGCTGACAGAAAGAAAAAAAGGTTATCAAAGCACGGAACAGCGAAAAATGTCTACTTTGTTGTTATTTGATGAAGTTTCATGTTAATTTCGTTGTTCTTTGACCGATTTCGAATGAATTAAGATATTATGAGCTGACAGAAAGAAAAAAAGGTTATCAAAGCACGAAACAGCGAAAAATGTCTACTTTGTTGTTATTTGATGAAGTTTCATGTTAATTTCGTTGTTCTTTGACCGATTTCGAATGAATTAAGATATTATGAGCTGACAGAAAGGAAAAAAGGTTATCAAAGCACGGAACAGCGAAAAATGTCTACTTTGTT
>CAJVCO010000305.1:5000-7500 GCA_910595825.1 Philhelius pedissequus
TGATGATGATGATGATGATGATGATGATGATGATGATGATGATGATGATGATGATGATGATGATGATGATGATGATGATGATGATGATGATGATGATGATGATGATGATGATGATGATGATGATGATGATGATGATGATGATGATGATGATGATGATGATGATGATGATGATGATGATGATGATGATGATGATGATGATGATGATGATGATGATGATGATGATGATGATGATGATGATGATGATGAGATGATGATGATGATGATGATGATGATGATGATGATGATGATGATGATGATGATGATGATGATGATGATGATGATGAGATGATGATGATGATGATGATGATGATGATGATGATGATGATGATGATGATGATGATGATGATGATGATGATGATGATGATGATGATGATGATGATGATGATGATGATGATGATGATGATGATGATGATGATGATGATGATGATGATGATGATGATGATGATGATGATGATGATGATGATGATGATGATGATGATGATGATGATGATGATGATGATGATGATGATGATGATGATGATGATGTGATGATGATGATGATGATGATGATGATGATGATGATGATGATGATGATGATGATGATGATGATGATGATGATGATGATGATGATGATGATGATGATGATGATGATGATGATGATGATGATGATGATGATGATGATGATGATGATGATGATGATGATGATGATGATGATGATGATGATGATGATGATGATGATGATGATGATGATGATGATGATGATGATGATGATGATGATGATGATGATGATGATGATGATGATGATGATGATGATGATGATGATGATGATGTGATGATGATGATGATGATGATGATGATGATGATGATGATGATGATGATGATGATGATGATGATGATGATGATGATGATGATGATGATGATGATGATGATGATGATGATGATGATGATGATGATGATGATGATGATGATGATGATGATGATGATGATGATGATGATGATGATGATGATGATGATGATGATGATGATGATGATGATGATGATGATGATGATGATGATGATGATGATGATGATGATGATGATGATGATGATGATGATGATGATGATGATGATGATGATGATGATGATGATGATGATGATGATGATGATGATGATGATGATGATGATGATGATGATGATGATGATGATGATGATGATGATGATGATGATGATGATGATGATGATGATGATGATGATGATGATGATGATGATGATGATGATGATGATGATGATGATGATGATGATGATGATGATGATGATGATGATGATGATGATGATGATGATGATGATGATGATGATGATGATGATGATGATGATGATGATGATGATGATGATGATGATGATGATGATGATGATGATGATGATGATGATGATGATGATGATGATGATGATGATGATGATGATGATGATGATGATGATGATGATGATGATGATGATGATGATGATGATGATGATGATGATGATGATGATGATGATGATGATGATGATGATGATGATGATGATGATGATGATGATGATGATGATGATGATGATGATGATGATGATGATGATGATGATGATGATGATGATGATGATGATGATGATGATGATGATGATGATGATGATGATGATGATGATGATGATGATGATGATGATGATGATGATGATGATGATGATGATGATGATGATGATGATGATGATGATGATGATGATGATGATGATGATGATGATGATGATGATGATGATGATGATGATGATGATGATGATGATGATGATGATGATGATGATGATGATGATGATGATGATGATGATGATGATGATGATGATGATGATGATGATGAGATGATGATGATGATGATGATGATGATGATGATGATGATGATGATGATGATGATGATGATGATGATGATGATGATGATGATGATGATGATGATGATGATGATGATGATGATGATGATGATGATGATGATGATGATGATGATGATGATGATGATGATGATGATGATGATGATGATGATGATGATGATGATGATGATGATGATGATGATGATGATGATGATGATGATGATGATGATGATGATGATGATGATGATGATGATGATGATGATGATGATGATGATGATGATGATGATGATGATGATGATGATGATGATGATGATGATGATGATGATGATGATGATGATGATGATGATGATGATGATGATGATGATGATGATGATGATGATGATGATGATGATGATGATGATGATGATGATGATGATGATGATGATGATGATGATGATGATGATGATGATGATGATGATGATGATGATGATGATGATGATGATGATGATGATGATGATGATGATGATGATGATGATGATGATGATGATGATGATGATGATGATGATGATGAGATGATGATGATGATGATGATGATGATGATGATGATGATGATGATGATGATGATGATGATGATGATGATGAT
>CAJVCO010000305.1:12500-15000 GCA_910595825.1 Philhelius pedissequus
TGTTTCCAGCGAAGGTTTCCGACGTTATCGAGAATCTCACTGGTTCTATTGGCCACAAAAGTTTTCCAAGTACTTGGGTGCTTTTGCAACCAAGCTATTACAATGGCGGAATCGGTCCACAGATGAGTTTGGTACGAAGTAACTGGAAATTGCGGAGTGTATATTTTGATTAATTTCGAAAGTAACACAGCTCCACAGAGTTCCAGTCTGGGCAAGGACACTGTCTTTAATGGTGCAACTCGCGTTTTTGCACAGATCAAGTGAGTGCTTAAAATGCCATCGCAACTTTGAATTCTTGCATACAGTGCGGCCGCGTAAGCTTTTTGTGATGCATCACAAAATCCGTGGAACTGCACAGTTACCGACGGCGAATATGCAACCCAACGCGGAATCTTAATAAATTGAATATCGGAAAATGATTTCACAAATGTTTGCCAAGTATCTAAGCTCCGGCCGTGTATAGTTTCGTCCCAATCAGTTTTTTCCACCCAAATCGTTTGTATCAGCATTTTAGCTACGATAATAATTGGAGCTAGCCACCCTGCTGGGTCAAAAAGTTGCGCGATCTGAGAAAACACTTCTCTTTTACTTGGGCTGGTTGCCAAATGAATAAGGGGAACCGAAAAATGAAAATTATCTTCTTTAGCATTCCAGCGAATGCCTAAAGTTTTGGTTGTGCTCTCTTTATCGAGCTTTAAAAAATTATCTCTTAAGATATAATTGCCTGGAAGGCCGTTTAAAAGCTCCGGGGTGTTAGATGTCCATTTGCGCAGAGGAAACCCTCCAGATTCCAGCAGTTCTATTAACTCACCTTGTGCCTGTTGAGCAGTGGAAATATCATGAGCACCCGAAAGGACGTCGTCGACGTAAAAATCTTGTAATATAATTCTGGACGCAAGTGGGAATCTTGCTTCGTTGTCGTTTGCCAGTTGTTCAAGGGTACGTATGGCCAAAAATGGAAGTCACCGTGAGTAACTCACAATCGTCAATTGGCGCTTCCGGTGTTTGCCGAAATAGAATCCTTTGATACGGAGTATCACTTGGATGGACGGCGATTTGGCGATACATTTTTTCTACGTCCGCATTGAAAACATACTGGTAAAATCGCCAGCGCACGATCAACGAAGTAATGTCCCTTTGAAGAACGGGTCCTGCGTACAGGAGTTCATTCAGACTTAGTCCACTACTGGAGGCACTAGATGCGTTAAAGACAACGCGCACTTTAGTTGAGGAACTTTCGGGTTTCAGTACCGCATGGTGTGGCAAATAAAATGAGGACACGTTGCCATCCTTGACAATTTCCGTACTTCCCACCTTTTTCATATGCCCCAGTTCGAGATACTCGTTAAGAACCTTAGAGTATGTGGACTGTAAATCCTTGTTTCGAGTTAGAGATTTCTCTGATTGAAGAAATTGTCTGAGTGCTATGTGTCTTGACCTACCGAGTTGTCTGGCAGACCGGTCAGATTTAAAAGGTAACCGAACCACATAACGTCCATCCGTACGGCGAAAGGTTGTATTTTTGTACAATTCTTCGCAAAATTGGTCTTCGGCCGATGCGATCTTTTTGGTTTCCCGTACCTCTTCTAACTCCCAGAACCGTTTGATTTGCTCATCCAACTTGTCTTCTGTGTGATCTTGGACGAAGGTGTTGAAGGCGTTAAAGGATTGTGGGATGGGACCCGACAAAATCCAGCCAAAAATGGTGTTTTGAGCCACCAAAGATTCACAGACGATCTGCAGTCCCTCTCGGACTATAGCAGGATACAAGTCTGCACCAATAAGCAAATCGATCCTGGAGGATTTAGAAAAGGTGGGATCAGCCAAACAAAGAGTCTTTAATTGCGAAGCGCGGATGTGAGTCATTGTGGAACTCGGAAGATCGTTTGTAACCTTTCGTAACACAATAGCATGACACTTGATGTTATTTGACGGATCTTCATTGTTGGCGATAGAGAACGTACATAACTTTCTGGAGCTTGCCGCATGTGAAGCGCTAACACTCGAGATTGACACATTAATTGGCAATACTGGTAAGTTTAATCGCCTTTGTACTGATTCGGAAATTAGCGACACTTCTGATCCTGGATCGATAAGTGCGCGAACAGTATGATTGGATTCGATACCAATGATCTTAACCAGCGCCGTCGCTAATAGAACTTGCCTCTGAGAAGAGACTAAGTGTGATTGGTAATTAAAGGTTTGAGCAGTGGACTGTAAATTTGTTGCGGTACCAATGTCGGAAACATGTGGCAGACTTGTATTTGGCGAAAACCTAACATGCGTAGCCTGTAGATTATTCGTAGAATTAATGTCGGGGACATGTGAAAAACTTGGCCTTGATGGATTAAAACTAGGTGTTTGATTGGAAGTGTCAATGCTGGAAGCATGTGACACTCTTCCATTGAATGGGACTACTGAAACTCTGCTGTTCTGTTGCTCCATAGTCGTACTGTCAGTACCTCTGTGTAACAGGGTATGATGTCGTTTTCCGCACGTA
>CAJVCO010000305.1:20000-28159 GCA_910595825.1 Philhelius pedissequus
GATGATGATGATGATGATGATGATGATGATGATGATGATGATGATGATGATGATGATGATGATGATGATGATGATGATGATGATGATGATGATGATGATGATGATGATGATGATGATGATGATGATGATGATGATGATGATGATGATGATGATGATGATGATGATGATGATGATGATGATGATGATGATGATGATGATGATGCTGATGATGATGATGATGATGATGATGATGATGATGATGATGATGATGATGATGATGATGATGATGATGATGATGATGATGATGATGATGATGATGATGATGATGATGATGATGATGATGATGATGATGATGATGATGATGATGATGATGATGATGATGATGATGATGATGATGATGATGATGATGATGATGATGATGATGATGATGATGATGATGATGATGATGATGATGATGATGATGATGATGATGATGATGATGATGATGATGATGATGATGATGATGATGATGATGATGATGATGATGATGATGATGATGATGATGATGATGATGATGATGATGATGATGATGATGATGATGATGATGATGATGATGATGATGATGATGATGATGATGATGATGATGATGATGATGATGATGATGATGATGATGATGATGATGATGATGATGATGATGATGATGATGATGATGATGATGATGATGATGATGATGATGATGATGATGATGATGATGATGATGATGATGATGATGATGATGATGATGATGATGATGATGATGATGATGATGATGATGATGATGATGATGATGATGATGATGATGATGATGATGATGATGATGATGATGATGATGATGATGATGATGATGATGATGATGATGATGATGATGATGATGATGATGATGATGATGATGATGATGATGATGATGATGATGATGATGATGATGATGATGATGATGATGATGATGATGATGATGATGATGATGATGATGATGATGATGATGATGATGATGATGATGATGATGATGATGATGATGATGATGATGATGATGATGATGATGATGATGATGATGATGATGATGATGATGATGATGATGATGATGATGATGATGATGATGATGATGATGATGATGATGATGATGATGATGATGATGATGATGATGATGATGATGATGATGATGATGATGATGATGATGATGATGATGATGATGATGATGATGATGATGATGATGATGATGATGATGATGATGATGATGATGATGATGATGATGATGATGATGATGATGATGATGATGATGATGATGATGATGATGATGATGATGATGATGATGATGATGATGATGATGATGATGATGATGATGATGATGATGATGATGATGATGATGATGATGATGATGATGATGATGATGATGATGATGATGATGATGATGATGATGATGATGATGATGATGATGATGATGATGATGATGATGATGATGATGATGATGATGATGATGATGATGATGATGATGATGATGATGATGATGATGATGATGATGATGATGATGATGATGATGATGATGATGATGATGATGATGATGATGATGATGATGATGATGATGATGATGATGATGATGATGATGATGATGATGATGATGATGATGATGATGATGATGATGATGATGATGATGATGATGATGATGATGATGATGATGATGATGATGATGATGATGATGATGATGATGATGATGATGATGATGATGATGATGATGATGATGATGATGATGATGATGATGATGATGATGATGATGATGATGATGATGATGATGATGATGATGATGATGATGATGATGATGATGATGATGATGATGATGATGATGATGATGATGATGATGATGATGATGATGATGATGATGATGATGATGATGATGATGATGATGATGATGATGATGATGATGATGATGATGATGATGATGATGATGATGATGATGATGATGATGATGATGATGATGATGATGATGATGATGATGATGATGATGATGATGATGATGATGATGATGATGATGATGATGATGATGATGATGATGATGATGATGATGATGATGATGATGATGATGATGATGATGATGATGATGATGATGATGATGATGATGCTGATGATGATGATGATGATGATGATGATGATGATGAGATGATGATGATGATGATGATGATGATGATGATGATGATGATGATGATGATGATGATGATGATGATGATGATGATGATGATGATGATGATGATGATGATGATGATGATGATGATGATGATGATGATGATGATGATGATGATGATGATGATGATGATGATGATGATGATGATGATGATGATGATGATGATGATGATGATGATGATGATGATGATGATGATGATGATGATGATGATGATGATGATGATGATGATGATGATGATGATGATGATGATGATTGATGATGATGATGATGATGATGATGATGATGATGATGATGATGATGATGATGATGATGATGATGATGATGATGATGATGATGATGATGATGATGATGATGATGATGATGATGATGATGATGATGATGATGATGATGATGATGATGATGATGATGATGATGATGATGATGATGATGATGATGATGATGATGATGATGATGATGATGATGATGATGATGATGATGATGATGATGATGATGATGATGATGATGATGATGATGATGATGATGATGATGATGATGATGATGATGATGATGATGATGATGATGATGATGATGATGATGATGATGATGATGATGATGATGATGATGATGATGATGATGATGATGATGATGATGATGATGATGATGATGATGATGATGATGATGATGATGATGATGATGATGATGATGATGATGATGATGATGATGATGATGATGATGATGATGATGATGATGATGATGATGATGATGATGATGAGATGATGATGATGATGATGATGATGATGATGATGATGATGATGATGATGATGATGATGATGATGATGATGATGATGATGATGATGATGATGATGATGATGATGATGATGATGATGATGATGATGATGATGATGATGATGATGATGATGATGATGATGATGATGATGATGATGATGATGATGATGATGATGATGATGATGATGATGATGATGATGATGATGATGATGATGATGATGATGATGATGATGATGATGATGATGATGATGATGATGATGATGATGATGATGATGATGATGATGATGATGATGATGATGATGATGATGATGATGATGATGATGATGATGATGATGATGATGATGATGATGATGATGATGATGATGATGATGATGATGATGATGATGATGATGATGATGATGATGATGATGATGATGATGATGATGATGATGATGATGATATGATGATGATGATGATGATGATGATGATGATGATGATGATGATGATGATGATGATGATGATGATGATGATGATGATGATGATGATGATGATGATGATGATGATGATGATGATGATGATGATGATGATGATGATGATGATGATGATGATGATGATGATGATGATGATGATGATGATGATGATGATGATGATGATGATGATGATGATGATGATGATGATGATGATGATGATGATGATGATGATGATGATGATGATGATGATGATGATGATGATGATGATGATGATGATGATGATGATGATGATGATGATGATGATGATGATGATGATGATGATGATGATGATGATGATGATGATGATGATGATGATGATGATGATGATGATGATGATGATGATGATGATGATGATGATGATGATGATGATGATGATGATGATGATGATGATGATGATGATGATGATGATGATGATGATGATGATGATGATGATGATGATGATGATGATGATGATGATGATGATGATGATGATGATGATGATGATGATGATGATGATGATGATGATGATGATGATGATGATGATGATGATGATGATGATGATGATGATGATGATGATGATGATGATGATGATGATGATGATGATGATGATGATGATGATGATGATGATGATGATGATGATGATGATGATGATGATGATGATGATGATGATGATGATGATGATGATGATGATGATGATGATGATGATGATGATGATGATGATGATGATGATGATGATGATGATGATGATGATGATGATGATGATGATGATGATGATGATGATGATGATGATGATGATGATGATGATGATGATGATGATGATGATGATGATGATGATGATGATGATGATGATGATGATGATGATGATGATGATGATGATGATGATGATGATGATGATGATGATGATGATGATGATGATGATGATGATGATGATGATGATGATGATGATGATGATGATGATGATGATGATGATGATGATGATGATGATGATGATGATGATGATGATGATGATGATGATGATGATGATGATGATGATGATGATGATGATGATGATGATGATGATGATGATGATGATGATGATGATGATGATGATGATGATGATGATGATGATGATGATGATGATGATGATGATGATGATGATGATGATGATGATGATGATGATGATGATGATGATGATGATGATGATGATGATGATGATGATGATGATGATGATGATGATGATGATGATGATGATGATGATGATGATGATGATGATGATGATGATGATGATGATGATGATGATGATGATGATGATGATGATGATGATGATGATGATGATGATGATGATGATGATGATGATGATGATGATGATGATGATGATGATGATGATGATGATGATGATGATGATGATGATGATGATGATGATGATGATGATGATGATGATGATGATGATGATGATGATGATGATGATGATGATGATGATGATGATGATGATGATGATGATGATGATGATGATGATGATGATGATGATGATGATGATGATGATGATGATGATGATGATGATGATGATGATGATGATGATGATGATGATGATGATGATGATGATGATGATGATGATGATGATGATGATGATGATGATGATGATGATGATGATGATGATGATGATGATGATGATGATGATGATGATGATGATGATGATGATGATGATGATGATGATGATGATGATGATGATGATGATGATGATGATGATGATGATGATGATGATGATGATGATGATGATGATGATGATGATGATGATGATGATGATGATGATGATGATGATGATGATGATGATGATGATGATGATGATGATGATGATGATGATGATGATGATGATGATGATGATGATGATGATGATGATGATGATGATGATGATGATGATGATGATGATGATGATGATGATGATGATGATGATGATGATGATGATGATGATGATGATGATGATGATGATGATGATGATGATGATGATGATGATGATGATGATGATGATGATGATGATGATGATGATGATGATGATGATGATGATGATGATGATGATGATGATGATGATGATGATGATGATGATGATGATGATGATGATGATGATGATGATGATGATGATGATGATGATGATGATGATGATGATGATGATGATGATGATGATGATGATGATGATGATGATGATGATGATGATGATGATGATGATGATGATGATGATGATGATGATGATGATGATGATGATGATGATGATGATGATGATGATGATGATGATGATGATGATGATGATGATGATGATGATGATGATGATGATGATGATGATGATGATGATGATGATGATGATGATGATGATGATGATGATGATGATGATGATGATGATGATGATGATGATGATGATGATGATGATGATGATGATGATGATGATGATGATGATGATGATGATGATGATGATGATGATGATGATGATGATGATGATGATGATGATGATGATGATGATGATGATGATGATGATGATGATGATGATGATGATGATGATGATGATGATGATGATGATGATGATGATGATGATGATGATGATGATGATGATGATGATGATGATGATGATGATGATGATGATGATGATGATGATGATGATGATGATGATGATGATGATGATGATGATGATGATGATGATGATGATGATGATGATGATGATGATGATGATGATGATGATGATGATGATGATGATGATGATGATGATGATGATGATGATGATGATGATGATGATGATGATGATGATGATGATGATGATGATGATGATGATGATGATGATGATGATGATGATGATGATGATGATGATGATGATGATGATGATGATGATGATGATGATGATGATGATGATGATGATGATGATGATGATGATGATGATGATGATGATGATGATGATGATGATGATGATGATGATGATGATGATGATGATGATGATGATGATGATGATGATGATGATGATGATGATGATGATGATGATGATGATGATGATGATGATGATGATGATGATGATGATGATGATGATGATGATGATGATGATGATGATGATGATGATGATGATGATGATGATGATGATGATGATGATGATGATGATGATGATGATGATGATGATGATGATGATGATGATGATGATGATGATGATGATGATGATGATGATGATGATGATGATGATGATGATGATGATGATGATGATGATGATGATGATGATGATGATGATGATGATGATGATGATGATGATGATGATGATGATGATGATGATGATGATGATGATGATGATGATGATGATGATGATGATGATGATGATGATGATGATGATGATGATGATGATGATGATGATGATGATGATGATGATGATGATGATGATGATGATGATGATGATGATGATGATGATGATGATGATGATGATGATGATGATGATGATGATGATGATGATGATGATGATGATGATGATGATGATGATGATGATGATGATGATGATGATGATGATGATGATGATGATGATGATGATGATGATGATGATGATGATGATGATGATGATGATGATGATGATGATGATGATGATGATGATGATGATGATGATGATGATGATGATGATGATGATGATGATGATGATGATGATGATGATGATGATGATGATGATGATGATGATGATGATGATGATGATGATGATGATGATGATGATGATGATGATGATGATGATGATGATGATGATGATGATGATGATGATGATGATGATGATGATGATGATGATGATGATGATGATGATGATGATGATGATGATGATGATGATGATGATGATGATGATGATGATGATGATGATGATGATGATGATGATGATGATGATGATGATGATGATGATGATGATGATGATGATGATGATGATGATGATGATGATGATGATGATGATGATGATGATGATGATGATGATGATGATGATGATGATGATGATGATGATGATGATGATGATGATGATGATGATGATGATGATGATGATGATGATGATGATGATGATGATGATGATGATGATGATGATGATGATGATGATGATGATGATGATGATGATGATGATGATGATGATGATGATGATGATGATGATGATGATGATGATGATGATGATGATGATGATGATGATGATGATGATGATGATGATGATGATGATGATGATGATGATGATGATGATGATGATGATGATGATGATGATGATGATGATGATGATGATGATGATGATGATGATGATGATGATGATGATGATGATGATGATGATGATGATGATGATGATGATGATGATGATGATGATGATGATGATGATGATGATGATGATGATGATGATGATGATGATGATGATGATGATGATGATGATGATGATGATGATGATGATGATGATGATGATGATGATGATGATGATGATGATGATGATGATGATGATGATGATGATGATGATGATGATGATGATGATGATGATGATGATGATGATGATGATGATGATGATGATGATGATGATGATGATGATGATGATGATGATGATGATGATGATGATGATGATGATGATGATGATGATGATGATGATGATGATGATGATGATGATGATGATGATGATGATGATGATGATGATGATGATGATGATGATGATGATGATGATGATGATGATGATGATGATGATGATGATGATGATGATGATGATGATGATGATGATGATGATGATGATGATGATGATGATGATGATGATGATGATGATGATGATG
>CAJVCO010000306.1:5000-20000 GCA_910595825.1 Philhelius pedissequus
TTTAAGATTCGTAATAAACAACTGTTCTATTCGGAGGTCGGAATACAATTAATTCATTAGCTTAAACCTATACCCCGCTTTCCTGAATATTGCTGACGAGCGATATTAAGTTCCTCGCATTGGTTCCCATGGTAATAGCCTACCTGTTATATTACCGTGATAGAGGATCGTATATCCAGCAAATACAATAATATAGGCCAATGCCCTCTCGTAGTCGTGTGAATAACTGTTGACTCTGCTGAACCAGATTTGCGGGTGTCTAAGGCGGTGTGCATTGGATGGTGATAACTCCTCCCCCTTCGAAAATCTACGACACGTAGATCTCAAGTGACGTCATGGTTAGGCTGCGACTTGTAAGTTAGGAGATAAAATCGTTGGGATGTGAGGTTTGGCATAAATCTTCCGCCAAATGGTTAAGATGATAAACACCACCGTAACAAGGACGACGCTTTCTGTAAGTATAGAAATTTAAAATTCTTGGGTTAAGTTATCTAAGCGTTCTATATTTTTGACGCTAAGATCATGAACGAATCCCAAGTTGATCTGCAGATCACGATTGGTGATGTTCATTAATACTGGGGGTAGCGCCAGTAGAGATGTAGCCGTAGAACTGGAAAACGTCCTTCCCTTCAACTGGATCGTCTCGTTAACAAGTTGAATAATATAGGTACCTGAAAGAGATCTTGAAATATTATTAGAGATTAAGTCACCAATAAAATTGGTGACAAAAATTGTGTCCTCTTTTATTATTTCAATGACCTCTTCAATGCTCGTTTGAAAGGCACATGCTGTGTGTCCTCCTTTCAATAACCGGGCTACGCAAGTATCCTCAGGAACTTTTTCCAGTGCTTTTTCCTCACAGATTTTGGAGTTGTTGATCGTAAGGCAGTTTGCTATTACACCGTACATTACTCTGTGGTTAATCAGCATCTTTCTAAATTTCAGGTTTATCTGCTTCCCTTCGATAATTGATGGCCTCGTTATAAGCAGGTTGTATTCTTCTCTTTCCACTTTTGGCATTGAAATGACATAAAGCAGCATCGACCCATTGGTGAAAATCGATGGGGTACTATACTAAATGGCTTCTATCTCGTTAGCATAAGGTAGTGTCTCTAATTCATTGATAATTGAATTGATTTCTTCGGTATCCAGAAGATTCGTATTGATCAAACCACTTTTAGCTATTTGACACGCTCGAACGATCTCATTTATCTCGCCTTTGACAGCGATTATTTTGTCTAAAGCATCTTGCTCGAATTTCCCAGTAATGGTATCTTTGATGTTTCTCTCATATCTCTCTAACACTAAGTTGATCTTTCGTGTGATGTCTTTCGTGATACCAAAGAGTTTCTCGTTTACCCTGTATTGGTGGTTGTTGTTGTCGATGATTGCCTCCTGACTTTGGAGTATTTTATTCCAATCGGTGGCGTCGGGATTTCCGGCCACCCACTTCCAGGCTGTCCCAATCCAGTCGATGGATCTCGCTTTCCTCTGTGGTTCACCCTTAAGTAAATTGAGGCGGTCTTTTATCTGCCGCAAATGAAATTCTATTACTCTTTTTCTATCCTCATCATTAACGTTATGTTTTATGACGATGCTCACGCCATCTACAAGTTTTACTAATTTAAAGCTACCATCTATGATCCATCATTTTCCTTCTTTCAAGGAGACTATAGGTGCTTCATAGTCAAAAATTTGGAAAGCTTGCGCTGCAGCTAGGAAGGTTAATCTAGGAATAAGTATACAAAAATATTATTATCATTATTATTATTATTATTATTATTATTATTATTATTATTATTATTATTATTATTTTTATTATTATTATTACTATTATTATTATTATTATTATAATTATTATTATTATTATTATTATTATTATTATTATTATTATTATTATTATAATTATTATTATTATTATTATTATTATTATTATTATTATTATTATTAGTATTATTATTATTATTATTATTATTATTATTATTATTATTATTATAATTATTATTACTATTATTATTATTATTATTATTATTATTATTATTATTATTATTATTATTATTATTATTATTATTATTATTATTATTATTATTATTATTATTATTATTATTATTATTATTATTATTATTATTATTATTATTATTATTATTATTATTATTATTATTATTATTATTATTATTATTATTATTATTATTATTATTTTTATTATTATTATTATTATTATTATTATTATTATTATTATTATTATTATTATTTTTATTATTATTATTATTATTATTATTATTATTATTATTATTATTATTATTATTATTATTATTATTATTATTATTATTAGTATTATAATTATTATTATTATTATTATTATTATTATTATTATTTTCATTATTATTATTATTATTATTATTATTATTATTATTATTATAATTATTATTATTATTATTATTATTATTATTATTATTATTATCATTATTATTATTATTATTATTATTATTATTATTATTATTATTATTATTATTATTATTATTATTATTATTATTATTATTATTATTATTATTATTATTATTATTATTATTATTATTATTATTATTATTATTATTATTATTATTATTATTATTATTATTATTATTATTATTATTATTATTATTATTATTATTATTATTATTATTATTATTATTATTATTATTATTATTATTATTATTATTATTATTATTATTATTATTATTATTATTATTATTATTATTATTATTATTATTATTATTATTATTATTATTATTATTATTATTATTATTATTATTATTATTATTATTATTATTATTATTATTATTATTATTATTATTATTATTATTATTATTATTATTATTATTATTATTATTATTATTTTTATTATTATTATTATTATTATTATTATTATTATTATTATTATTATTATTATTTTTATTATTATTATTATTATTATTATTATTATTATTATTATTATTATTTTTATTATTATTATTATTATTATTATTATTATTATTATTATTATTATTATTATTTTTCCATCATATCCTTGTGAAATTCTTCACATGGACTTAAAGGAAATTTAAAATGAAAACTTTGTAAGCTGCATTGATCGAAATTTGTAAAATTATTTCACATCAAAAATCGGTCAGTTCTTTATTTAAGAAATAAAGTTACAAAAATTTCAAATTATCTTACAGTCCTCAAAATGTATGTCAGTGACAACGAAAGTAGCTTCTTGAGCCCAGTAATACTTAATTTCATTAAAAATCTAGGTATTAAATTGTACCAAACACCTGTTCAAAGAAGTGAAGTGAATGGACAAGTTGAGAGGTTCCACTCAACTGGGGAGGAAATCTTTAAAAGCTGAATATAAATACCTGCGGTTGAAAGAACTGATCAATACGAGTATAGCTGTTGATCGCTATAACAATTCCATTCATTCAGTGACCAAGAAAAAAACATCAGACATCTTCTTCACCAGCACTTCTAGAATAAATTTTCAAAACATAATACATTATAGAATTAAAGTTAATAATGATTTAAAAGAACTAATTAAGAAAAACCAAACAGAAAGTAACGCCAAAAAGATCCCCAACTAAGAAATTTAAAAAGGGGGAAATCAATTATGCAGCATTCAAAAAAATTAAAGGTAAGAATAAGCCCTTGTACCGAAGAGTGGTGGTAGCCAAGGATAACAAGGTTACTGTTGTCACGGCTTGTGGTCGAAAAATACACAAGGCGCATATCAAAAACATATAAAAAATTAATGGGAAAGGGGAACCACCCGCGCTCAGGGAAAGATCAAGGTTATAACGTAACATTTGTGATTCAGAGTTGCTCCTTGTACCATCACTCCCCAAACGCGAAAGCTTACACTTTTCTTTAACGTAATCATTATGTTGTCATATGGAAGACATCCCGTTTGCTTTAAATCTAAGATTTAAATTTTATTGAAATTAATCTATTACAAACCCACGAAAAAAATATAAAAAAATTGAAAATGAGTAGAAAATACTAAGAACTCCTACATATAAGTTATTCGTACTTTTACTTTAAATATCTGCGTCAAATAAGCCAATTATACTAAGAACTCCTACATATAAGCTATTGTAACTAAGAGAATGTATATATTTTAAGGAGTTTGAAAATTAAAGTTAAATTTGCTCTTATCTTCATTTAAAACTCTTAATTGTTGTTATTTGTATGATTAGTTTTTCCTTTCCCTCGTAAAAAATTGGTATATACAAAATTATAATACATTAAATATTCTTTACAAAAACACCTTCAGATTGTTGGTGTTACTTGTCACTCAGTGCATGCAGGTATTTGAATACAAAAGTCCTATCGTAACAATAAAGGAATCGAAGGGATGGGTAATCAATGAAAGCTTTAAACTCATCTTATCGCACTCGCAAGGTTTGGCCCTCTCCTTGAAGGTATTTTGAATACAACAGAATATAGCCTGAAGCAAGACAATAGCAGCAAAATCCTTGAATTTCATATTCAACAGATAAGAGACCGAACAAGAAATCGAGAAAAACCAGACCAATAAATTGGATAGGCTCAGCATGGAAGTGGATAACTGGAAACCCTGAGGCGATAGATTGGGATATGATCTCTAATAACGAAAATATGATCATCAACAACAACAACCATCAATACATGATAAACGAGAAACTCATCAATATCACACAGGAAATTACACAGAAAATTAATCTTGTAGTCGAGAGATATAACGATGGCATAAAAGATGGCATCTCTGGTAAATTTGAACAAGATATCCTAAATGAAGTACTGATTATCAAAACTGAGGTAAACGAGGTTGTTCGAGCCTGCCAAGTGGCCAAAAAGGATAAATAAACACGAACCTCCTGAACTGGGAAGAAATGAACCGAATTGTAAGTGAACTGGAAACCCTGCCATATAATAATGAAATAGAAGCATAGAATATGGAACGCCTTCTATCCTCACCAATGGTACAACACTGTTGTACGTGCTATCAATACCAAAAATACGTAAAGAGGACTTTAATGTTCTGATTACCAGACCAGCAGGGAAGCAAGTTGAACTTGAATACAAAAAGATGCTGGTGAACCAAAAAAAAACCTATGGCAAAATAGGTGAGTGTCTCTTGATTAACAATTTAACTATATGCTGAGAGCCAATGTTGCAAAGAGTCCAAGAAGACGGATGCATATCCAGAATGCTTAAAGGTGGACATGCTCATTGCAACTCCCACGAGTAGCGGTGCAGTGGTATCATGTATCTCAGGCTGGCTGACACCTTATGCCTATACGGAGCGAGCTAGGGAGTCGTTGACCGGCAACGAAGCGACAGCATAAAGTTCATATTGACCTTGGAGTATAGTGGCACATCGTTGGACAGTTATTCGAGGGAATATTATTATTAAGTTAGTTTTAAGTAGAAGTTAGAACTGTGCGGTCGTGCGGAATAAATATAGAATTAATTAAACTATATTATTATTATTATTATTATTTTTATTATTATTATTATTATTATTATTATTATTATTATTATTATTATTATTATTATTATATATTACTATTATTGTTATTATTATTATTATTATTATTATTATTATTATTATTATTATTATTATTATATATATTAATATTAATATTATTATTATTATTATTATTATATATATTATTATTATTATTATTATTATATAAGTTAAAGATATCCTTCGCGAGGATATTAAAAAAAACGCGAACGCCAGCCCAGAGGGCCGGCCCAATGGTTCGACGTACTGTTTAAGTGTCAAGAAAGAAAAAATGATTTTTCAAACGTTATAAAATATATTTTAAGATTCGTAATAAACAACTGTTCTATTCGGAGGTCGGAATACAATTAATTCATTAGCTTAAACCTATACCCCGCTTTCCTGAATATTGCTGACGAGCGATATTAAGTTCCTCGCATTGGTTCCCATGGTAATAGCCTACCTGTTATATTACCGTGATAGAGGATCGTATATCCAGCAAATACAATAATATAGGCCAATGCCCTCTCGTAGTCGTGTGAATAACTGTTGACTCTGCTGAAACAGATTTGCGGGTGTCTAAGGCGGTGTGCATTGGATGGTGATAACTCCTCCCCCTTCGAAAATCTACGACACGTAGATCTCAAGTGACGTCATGGTTAGGCTGCGACTTGTAAGTTAGGAGATAAAATCGTTGGGATGTGAGGTTTGGCATAAATCTTCCGCCAAATGGTTAAGATGATAAACACCACCGTAACAAGGACGACGCTTTCTGTAAGTATAGAAATTTCAAATTCTTGGGTTAAGTTATCTAAGCGTTCTATATTTTTGACGCTAAGATCATGAACGAATCCCAAGTTGATCTGCAGATCACGATTGGTGATGTTCATTAATACTGGGGGTAGCGCCAGTAGAGATGTAGCCGTAGAACTGGAAAACGTCCTTCCCTTCAACTGGATCCTCTCGTTAACAAGTTGAATAATATAGGTACCTGAAAGAGATCTTGAAATATTATTAGAGATTAAGTCACCAATAAAATTGGTGACAAAAATTGTGTCCTGTTTTATTATTTCAATGACCTCTTCAATGCTCGTTTGAAAGGCACATGCTGTGTGTCCTCCTTTCAATAACCGGGCTACGCAAGTATCCTCAGGAACTTTTTCCAGTGCTTTGTCCTCACAGATTTTGGAGTTGTTGATCGTAAGGCAGTTTGCTATTACACCGTACATTACTCTGTGGTTAATCAGCATCTTTCTAAATTTCAGGTTTATCTGCTTCCCTTCGATAATTGATGGCCTCGTTATAAGCAGGTTGTATTCTTCTCTTTCCACTTTTGGCATTGAAATGACATAAAGCAGCATCGACCCATTGGTGAAAATCGATGGGGTACTATACTAAATGGCTTCTATCTCGTTAGCATAAGGTAGTGTCTCTAATTCATTGATAATTGAATTGATTTCTTCGGTATCCAGAAGATTCGTATTGATCAAACCACTTTTAGCTATTTGACACGCTCGAACGATCTCATTTATCTCGCCTTTGACAGCGATTATTTTGTCTAAAGCATCTTGCTCGAATTTCCCAGTAATGGTATCTTTGATGTTTCTCTCATATCTCTCTAACACTAAGTTGATCTTTCGTGTGATGTCTTTCGTGATACCAAAGAGTTTCTCGTTTACCCTGTATTGGTGGTTGTTGTTGTCGATGATTGCCTCCTGACTTTGGAGTATTTTATTCCAATCGGTGGCGTCGGGATTTCCGGCCACCCACTTCCAGGCTGTCCCAATCCAGTCGATGGATCTCGCTTTCCTCTGTGGTTCACCCTTAAGTAAATTGAGGCGGTCTTTTATCTGCCGCAAATGAAATTCTATTACTCTTTTTCTATCCTCATCATTAACGTTATGTTTTATGACGATGCTCACGCCATCTACAAGTTTTACTAATTTAAAGCTACCATCTATGATCCATCATTTTCCTTCTTTCAAGGAGACTATAGGTGCTTCATAGTCAAAAATTTGGAAAGCTTGCGCTGCAGCTAGGAAGGTTAATCTAGGAATAAGTATACAAAAATATAAAAAAATTCTTTTTTTTTTTTTTGCTTTTCCAATGATACTGGAGCTCAGCGAAAGCTTATATTAAGGTGATGCAAAAGTGGAATGTCATTGGCAAATGAAAACCAAGCCGATGATTGTTTCATCCTTATTTTAATTATTAATGATATAACTTAGAAAGAACATCTTTTGACTTAAAATTTAAAATTAGATTAAGTAATATGCTAAATTTTAGGCCTTAATTAGAATTCCCAAACTAAAACTAGCATTTCTATATATATGTATATTATATTTAATTTAGTTTAGTAATTCCAGTGAAATATTGGTAACAAGTTCAAGTTTTTAATTTTTTTTTGTCTGTGAATAACGGCAGGTGGATTGTAAACGCGCTGTGCATGTGCATACACCCCCCTTTCTGAAAATTCATTTGTACTATTTCGATTTAAACATTTTTTAAATGAGTTTTGTGTATTTTTCGGCCACCTGATGTTGTGATTGTCACCTTATTGTCCCTTCCGACAACTTCCCTACGAAATAAGGCTTTGTTCTTAGCTTGGATACCCTTAATTTTCGCGTAAACGATATCACCTTCCCTATACCTTTTCGGGGTGGAACGTTTTTTTTCGTAATTTTGTCCCTTAGGTGAAGCACTAAGCGATTTTTGATGTGGAATAACTTGCCAAACTTCGAGAATTTATCGATGCAACTTATAAATTTCTCGTTTTCGATTTCTACAATATCCAACTGCAAGATTTCGCAAGGGTATGAGGGGATGGGTGAAGCTTGAAATTCAGGGCAAACAGGGTGCATATAATATTTGTTAAGCTTGCACACCTCGCAAGTGGTCGTGTATTTCTTAATAAGGCTGTACATCCTAGGAAAATAATAATTTTCCAAAAGTTGTTCCTTGTTTTCCCTTGCATTACGGTGTGCTCTCTTGTGCTCGTACATAATTAATGTAAGAACTCGATTAGTGTTTTTGACATCCTCAACTAATCTTTGTGTAACACGAAGTTTGTATGTCACAAAATGTTCGAGGTAAGTTTCCTGAAGAAGTGCTAGTTGGGATTCAGGAATTTTTATCCCATTAATTATGTTAGGTCTTAGTTTTGCCTTAAGAACTCTCACAAGATCTTGTTTCGTCGGATTTTGTAGTGCCACATAGTGGCGAAAGTATTCAAGGTGAGGTTCTTCATGAGCTTCGAAATCTTCCCCTGTCTTAATGATAATCTGAACACATTTAACGGTGCTTCTACATGGGGGATTAGGTCGGTGCTGTCTTGATCAGCGCTATGCATAGTGCCTATTGACGATCGTTCTTCGCTCGCCGTTTCTGTCATCGACCTGGTTTTTCACCTTCCAAACCGTCAATAGCCGTATCCGACACGGACCCTTATTCACCGATGTTAGAACTGTGTGCTGTCTCAATATTCACTGAGTCAGACAAGTAATTAACTTCGGTCTTAGATTTACCCGGTTTGTAAACCAACTCATAGTTATACTCCTCTATCCGCGACTTCCACCTCTTAAGCTTTTCGTTAAAGTTACGATTTCCCAAGGCGAAGGTCAGTGGTTGATGGTCGGTGTGGATGCGTATCTTCTTTGCCCATAAACATAAGACCGAAGGTTATCAAGAGCCCACACAATAGCTAGCATTTCTTTCTCGTTTGTTGCAAAATTTTCTTCGGTTTTGCTTAGAGACCTAGAGATGAATGCGATTGGCTTATCTAGACCCGAATGTTCTTGTGATAATACAGCCCCGATTGCATAGTCTGAAGCATCTGTAGTCAAGTTAAATGTTTTCTCGAAGTTGGGGAAAGCTAAGACTTCGGAAGAAGTAAGTAAATCTTTAAGGTCCTGAAACGCCATTAAGGCCTCCTGGTCCAATTCAACAGCCTTTACTTGGGCGTTATTCCCTCTTGTTAAATTTGTAAGAGGTTTCGCGATTTTAGAATAATCACGAATAAACTTCCTGTAATACGAGGTTAGGCCCAAAAAACTTTTTAGTTCCTTAAGATTTTCTGGAGGAAATATTTTTTGGATTGATTCATTCTTTTTGGGGTCAGCACGTATGCCTTCAGGTGTTATTATATACCCCAAAAACTCTACTTCATTCTTAAGAAAAGATGTTTTTGCCAACTTAACCTTGAGATTCACTTCACATAACGTTAAAAGTATAACCTCTATATTATTTAACATTTCCTCAACGCTACCGCCAAAGACGACTTTGTCATCAATATAGACGTAACATTTTTTTCCGATGAATTCCTTTAGGACGTCATCAATCATTCTTTGGAAGATTGCGGGGGCGTTCTTAAGGCCAAATGGAAGTCTCAACCACTCATATTTTCCATTCATCGTGGAGACGGCAGTTTTTGGTATGTCGGATTTCAACATGGGTATTTGGTGAAAACCAGACGTCAAATCTATGGTAGTAAAAAACTTAGCATTCCCTAAACTCGCAAGTGTGGAGTTGATATCCGGAATCGGATACGCATCGGCAATTGTCACAAGGTTAAGACGTTTAAAGTCTATGACCATGCGATATTGCTTCTAACCTGAGGGCTTTGGTTTCTCTGGCACCACCCAGATTGGCGAGTTAAAAGACCTCCTTGAAGGACGTATTATGCCTTCTGTTAAGAGACTCTTAATCTCGTTTTCCACTACTTCCCTCATACAGGGAGTGTAGGGATAACTTTTTGTGTAAATAGGTTCGTCGGTACTGGTCTTTATTTCTGGCCTCACTGAAGTTTTTACCAGCTCGTTCGCGTAGAGAGGTGTGAAAAGTGCAATATATTTTCTTATTATTTGGGAGAGTTTTTTTCGTACGTCCTCAGGGATTTCCTTGTCAAGTATTGCATTGACTTCTGAAGAGAATTTGTCTTTTAGAGGAATTGTGATTCCCTTAGTTAAAGTGAGCGTATTCATTTTCCTGTCAATGATGGCTTCTAGTTGCTTCAAGGTATCATCGCCGATGATGCCATCGAAGCTTTTGAGGCCGGGGAGCACATAAAACGTCAGTGGGGTGTCATTTCCGACTTTAGCAAAAAATTTACCTGTTATTCTATCGGTAATCCTCACGTTACCGGCTGCGGAGTGAACGGCAAAGGGTTGAGCAAACTTGGTTGTATTTTGTGACACGTGTGGGGCGATGAAATTCTTATTCGCTCCAGTATCAACGAGAAAGCTCAAAACTTTTCCGTTTCCAAGGATATAGTCTATGTATGGTACGCTGGACAAGCGTCCATCATAAAATTTACTTCGTCTTAATAATTTTCACTTACTACATTGTTGTAAGTCTCGAGTGGTATCTCTTCCAACGGTTGCAAATTATAAAGCCTTTGTTGTTTTCGTCCCATACTTTCGGGCTCTCCTTTTAAGTGGATTGACCTGAGGTCTATTAATATAGTTAACCTGCTTTGTTTGGACCGAATGGTCCACTTTCATTTTTGGATGAGGCTTAAGACCGATAGGTCTTGGTGGTTGATTTGAATGGTATTGGTTGCTAACATTGGGGAGATATGATGGTTTTGGGATGAATCTCTGGGGAGGGATTGGTCTGTTATCTATTCTGAACGATTGATTGAGTGGAGCCGTGACCATGTTGGAAGGATTTGGAATATGTATCGTATGATTTCTGAAGTTCAGATTCTGCATCTCTAAACATGAAGCATATGCTTCTGGCAGAGTCTTTGGCTTCTGAACAATTAACATACATGACAGGTCGCCATTAAGACCTCTTATAAAGACGTCTAACGCACGATTTCGATAGGTTTCAACAAGCGCACTTACTGTTTCCTGCGTGTAGGTTTCGGTCTTAATTTTATTTATTATTAATGAGAACTGGTGGTTGATAGTTGCATAGAACTCGTCCAACCTAGTTCCCTTCTGCGTCAGTTGATTTAACTGATGCTCTAGGGTTCGAATGTCACGTTTATCCGCGTAATGTAAAGATAGTATTCTTTTGATTTCCTCCCAATCATCATCGAAGATGTTGTAGGAAATCAAATCCGAATCCGCTCCACCTCGAATTTTTTGCCTAATGTGCCTTAAAATGGCACGATACATTGGCTTGCTTTTAATTATACTGAAATCCTTCAGAATACTCTCCACATTATGTATCCAGGATACATACTGTGTCGGGTTTCCATCGAAGGCTTGCAGCTCGTTAACACAATCCGGGAGCCGACCGATATCTTTTAGGTCTGCCTCTGTCCTTGGCTCACAAAGAGAATTTGGGCTTATTGAGGGTTCCGATTGGTTGCTCGTCTCAACCGATTTCAGCCTGTTATCTAATTCCCTGAACTGAGCTAATATCAAGTTAAGTGCCCTGTTAAGGTCATTTACTTGCCTAGTTAGCTCATCCATTTTCCCCTTTTTTTGTCAAAAAAAAATTCTGTTTTTATCCCTTTAGTTGCGCGGTTTCTAATGATCAAACACAAAAATATAAAATAACCAGAATCGAGGAGTGGGGTGTATGAATATAAATGCACTTGTTAAAAAATTTAAATTTTAGAATGTAGGTATATGTATATCACAAATCAATGCACCTTACCTGTACCTTTTTCTTTTTTTTTCCTTTCAGACACTGTTTCACTTTTATTTTTTAAGAATTTATTCTTCTTTTTTCTTAAGATTTTTTTATCTTTTCAACAGATTTTATTTTCCACAATGTAATAATTAATAAAAAAAAATTTACTCTAATTTCAAAAAAAAATATTCAAGAAGAAAGAAAATAACAAATATTTTACATTCTGCGATTTTTTTCATATAATTTTCCAATAGGAAATCTTTCCTCTTTACTTTCGTTACAATGAACTCATGAACAATATGAAAATTTGCTTTCTTTTTTTTTTCAATGAACTTATGAGCCGAGTGAACTTTTTGCAAACAATTTTTGTAATCACAATTTGTATTGAATTTTCGATATATTTCGATTTGGTGTTCTTTACAACGTGAGAGAACAACTTCTTTTTTTGCTTTTTTTTTGAGACAATGCATCAAAAATTCAATTCGAAATGAATTTCTTATTTACACTGAGAATTTTTTTTATAATTCAATTAATTTCAATAGGGTATTCTTACATTCAACTTTTTCGTTTCACTGTGATTCTTATATTAGAAACAAAAATTGGTTTCTTTAAAAGGATTTTTTTGTTAAGCTCTTTTATATGTTTTCGGATTTTTTTCACTCACGTCAGCAAAAGAGGCATCTGGTGTTTATGTTTAAAACGTTAAAAGAAAAAAAACCGAATTAATTTAAGTCTTAGGAACCAGCTCCTGAAGAGTCGTGTTAGTCCCTTTTAGTCGCAAGCGTTTATTCTTGCAAGCGACTACTCGTGGCATGAACAACTTCACTTTCGAATCCTTGCACAGACGATGACTTCATGCTCCCATGGGTATGAATTATTCGTAACTGGATAGTTTATAGGGTTACTCTGTTCCCATGGTTACAGCTGTACCTCTCTAAGGAGAGTATAAACTTCCTGTCCTGTATTACAGGACACAACGATTCGCACGGTGAAAAGATCCGAAATTTGAGCCAGTCCCTGCTCGGGCGCCAGTTAAAGATATCCTTCGCGAGGATATTAAAAAAAACGCGAACGCCAGCCCAGAGGGCCGGCCCAACGGTTCGACTTACTGTTTAAATGTCAAGAAAGAAAAAATGATTTTGCAAACGTTATAAAATATATTTTAAGATTCGTGATAAACAACTGTTCTATTCGGAGGTCGGAATACAATTAATTCGTTAGCTTAAACCTATAGCCCGCTTTCCTGAATATTGCTGACGAGCAATATTAAGTTCCTCGCATTGGTTCCCATGATAATAGCTGACCTGTTATATTACCGTGATAGAGGATCGTATATCCAGCTAGTACAATAATATAGGCCAATGCCCTCTCGTAGTCGTGTGAATAACTGTTGGCTCTGCTGAAACAGGTTTGCGCGTGTCTAAGGCGGTGTGCATTGGATGGTGATAACTTATATTATTATTATTATTATATGAAGTTTTTTTTTTTTAATAATACATATTCTATATACTACTGAAATACATCAGCCAAGTAGAAGACTTAGCACTATCATATTTGGACTTGTTGAATTATTGATTCAAAATAGCTTTTAACGGCCTTTAGTCCAACAAAAATTGGCGTTTCGTCCCGGCGATCTCACATGGACTCATCAGTTGACTAGTGGGGACCTTTGTCAATACGCAATTTTTGCCAAGTTCAGTTCATCTTACATAGATTTCGTGAAGAACATCTAGTGTGAACTATATCCAACAAGACTAGAATTCCTAATCATTAAATTGGAAATTTTTGTTTTTTGCCCATGGCCTGGCATTATTTATATAAGAAGTTTTTTTTTATAATAATACATATTCTATATACTACTGAAATACATCAGCCAAGTAGAAGACTTAGCACTATAATATTTGGACTTGTTGAATTATTGATTCAAAATAGCTTTTAACGGCCTTTAGTCCAACAAATTATTATTATATATATTATTATTATTATTATCGTACACGAAAAGAAAGCGGAATTCGGAAAGAAAGCGGCGATTGTAGAAGCGAAAGAACGAACGCAGCAGAAATGGCAAGAACGCTGGGAGACCGAGAGCAGATGGCGATGGACTGCGAGACTGATCAGAGATGTAAGCGAGTGGAGCGACCGGAAACATTGAATGGTTAACTATTACGTAACCCAGCTCCTTACCGGACAGGGTTACTTAAACGCCTTCCTCCACAAGATCGGCAAAACAAGTAGCCCAGCCTGCCAGACTCTGAAACAGACGATGCATACCACACTTTCTTCGCTTGTAGTAGATGGGAAGCTAAACGCGCAGAAATAGAAAGAGATACTGGAGCTCGTAAGATGTTGACCAGCGACCTAACGTGGAACAAAAGCTGCACGTACATCGAAGGTATTCTCAGAAGAAAAAAAGAGAAGAAGAAAACGATCGGGAAACAGTTGAACCCGCAAGTTAATCATAGAACCCCCCAGAAGTAATGCAAACAGCGGTTCACGGGGGTGGAAGCTGAAAGGGTTATAAGGAGTTTTAGCCGGTATGGGGAAACCATACTGAGTCCGGTACACGGGGATTGTCTAGGGTCAACGGCAAAAAGACATCCTTATGGTGCATAAAGCATTTCTCCTGAAACCCTAAAGAAAAAAATTATTATTATTATTATGATTATTATTATTTTTATTATTATTATTATTATTATTAATATTATTATTATATATTATTATTATTATATATTATTATTATTATTATATATTATTATTATTATTATTATATATATTATTATTACTATTATATATATATATTATTATTATTATTTTTTTTTCTTTTATTATTATTATTATTATAATTATTATTATTTTTATTATATATTATTATTATTATTATTATTATTATTATTATTATTATTATTATTATTATT